>JADNRV010000295.1:0-59773 GCA_015499995.1 Flammula alnicola
GTCGCAGATAATATTGCCCTCCGCATCGTCCCGGTCACTATCGTCCGCACACATCGCACTTCCTCCCCCTTTCTCCCACTCGCACGGTTCTCCCAGGCCGCCCTGTCTTCCCTCGGTCAAGACAAGAGCCAGACCTATACCGTACCGCTATTAAGACGCGTATGTCTAATTCGCCCGAGGGCCAGAAGATCCTCCTTATGGGCGCACGGCTGGCTCTGTCCATCGAGACCGCTACGAGGGAGCTGGAACGCATCGTGGCCGACCAGCAGGAGCGGGATCGAGATAATGACGTGGTGATGTCTGACTGCACGCTCGTGTCTCCGTCGAGTCTGGCGATGCCTGTGCTGACGGCATCGTGGGTCGTGGTGAAGGGTGAGGACTGGGAAATGGTGGACTGCGCGGCCTAGCGTGATTCCCTTTCATTACCGACCCCGACATCAACTTCTGTTCCTTTTCTTTCATTATGCTCACAGAGACTCCATGGAGTCCGCTGTGTGCATGGACTACTATGCGGATCGATATGCTTTCTTTCCATGCTTTTGTTTTAAAATTATTGGGGGCTTTTGCCTCCCGCTTGTCGTTCTCCTTGCCCTACTGCTCTGTACTCTTCCTTGTTGTCCTTGCCACTACCACCGAATACCTCAACACTGTATCCTTTACACACGCAATTGTACCATCTACCTGCACATCCACGTTGCCACTTCTATCTTGATCTTTCCTTATTTATCCGTCAGCGACCAACTCCCTCTCACACTCCTTCTCATGATCAGCCTATTTCGAAACCCATCTATGCTCTAATTTCGTTCCAACTTGGTTACTAGTAATACCCTACTGCTACCACTCTATTCGCTACATACTACTTGCCTCAAATAACATTGACTGGTTCATCCTACTTCGTTTGCGCGCACTGCCAGAGATTTGACTTGCTTGAGAACGAGATCTGAGCGCTGACTCGATCTGCGCAGTGCACTCCCGCACTTCGGCCTTTTTCGTGGCAACTGCGGAACCGGTAGTTGGCTTAGCTATCAGACTGGTCTGACTGAGGCAGCAGCTCAGAACTTCAAAAGTCACGACCACCGATAGGCGGCATACGCGTCGCCTCGGCAATCGTCCATCCCTTTCACAATAATAGACTAAGATAATTTCTGGACTCTCCTGGCTTCTGCCTGATAAGATGGATCATGGCCTATATCGTAACCTGGAGTAAGTAACACACAAATAGCATCCTGACCATCCCGGACACACCAAATATACACGGTTTCATCTATAAGTACTCTGAGTTGCGCAAGCTAAAGTACTTAATTCCATCCAGTGTACTTATGATAATGTAGTCGTATGATGAATCTTGATGATCAAAATGTTTGTGATTTCATGATCATTTGAGTGAATGACCTGACTGATTCTGTGAAAATACTCATAAGTTTAGAAGTGGTCGTGCGAGACTAATGCACGAATTCGACTTCGAGAAATGATCCAAAGAATTCTGTACTCTTTAGTATGTCTGGCCCCCTGGCCTGCCACCAGAACGCATATGATGAAACAAGGACTTGACCGGACCCAGAAAGCAAGCTAGTTTGGATTGAGTGAATGACGCTAAGTCGTGAGCCAGAAATATTTACCTCAGTTCCTCACCTAGAACCTAGTAAAGTGCATGGCGATAATTGCGCGAGACAGGGCTCTGGGCCACTACGCGACCAGCGGCTATCTCAAGCCGCACGGCACGATATTAGCGCTCATGTCTGGGGCTTCAGACGCCAACAAGGGGCCACCCACTCTCCGCCAATAAAACTGACGATAACCTCATGTTGATGTACTCCGTCAAGGGTCTTTAAGGGTGTATCAGCTTCAAGGAGGTGGCTTGCTCCATAAAGTCAGGGACTATCCTCATCTAGGGACTTCAGAAATTGCACCAGCCTGGTATACAAACGGTACGTTGGGATAGTGGCTGTCAAGGCTAGGAGTAAACTCAAAAAATCGCTATAATCACGACTCCGTTAGCGCCTCATTTTGTAAGCTCTCCGATAGAATGCTATACGACTAAATTCGAGCCCACAGCGTGAGCGAGATGGCCAACCGTCTTCCGCGGACATCTTTAGCAGCGGTGACTAGCTTAGGAGGCTATATTTGCTATATTCTAGAAAAAAACCACACAAATAAGTTGAGCCTACAAAATATAATCACACCTGCTTCTCATCGCTGATAGAAAGTAACATTGATCAAGATCATCACTTAAATAGCATGACGCACATCCCGCATCATCCGGTGATACTCCGTTGATGCAGTCGCAGCTCCTGGCAGAGGAACCAGGTTTTCCACTTTCAAGGCAAGGAACGGGATAGAAGGCGAGCCAGGAACACGCGAGAGCAATCGAGCGGCTGCGGGGAAGTGGGGCATCAGCTTGAAACGTTGACTGGTTTGAGGGAGGTCTTGGGAAAGTTCAAGCATGGCAACGAAGGCATAAATTGAGAGGCACTGGTCAAGAACTGTATATATCTGTACTAAAACTGTCGCGAAGCCAAAAAAAGATTGGCTTTGGATGCCCAAAAATTTCACGTCATAAAGGAGTGTAGTGAGACGCTTGACTGACGAAGATTTCCCCGACCGACTGTCAAAAATTTATGCACCATATGCATTGGGCAGAAGACAAGAGCGAGGAGACTCGGAAAGGATGAATCCTTCCGTTTTGTCGACCGGGCACCATGGATCAAGAAAATACAATCGAAGGAGCGCTATCGGCCGGGCGGCGGTAAATATTTACCGTGGAACGGGAATGGAAATGGTCATACCTTTGCCTGAAGTCCCAACTTGAAGAGCATCTAGTCCTGCCATAAGTAAGTCTCAAGCTGATACTCCAACACCGCAATGTCCATCTCGGATACAATCCTGCCGTCAGGACCTAGCCTTAAGATTCTCTTCAACAACTTGTACCTCTGGTCAGAAGGCTATGTCGATCTCTGTCGAACAGCCAAAATCGACAAAACGGTGAAGGTACTGGCCCATGGGTGGTTCACAGGTGCTGAGAAATCTGTAAAGGCGTGAAACCTGGCTTCCTGATATCCCTGGCATGAACAAACTTCTTTCTTCATTTAATTCCCGGCTGTGGTGGTTGTGGTGGGCGGAGATAGTTCCACTCAGTTGTGAGCTACTTCCAGCACCGGATGGCGTCGATGAGGCAAACGAGGAGCTGATTGGTCGACTTGAGTTTTTGGCTGGTGGTGGTGACTGAGACGTTGACATCATCGAAAGGCACCGAAAAAGTGGAAGCATTCTCATGGGCCCTGCGGGATTTTACTCTGCGCGTTGGAGGTTCTTGTCACTTCTTGAGAGATAGAGATTTCAACGGGGACAGCGGCCTGGGCGTCGTCTCTGAGATCGCGTTTCTCTCTCGCGATGCGCCTGTGTCGTAGGGCATAGATACCATCTTTCCCTTTAGGAGACAAGTAATGGTCGGGTACAGCTTTTCTGCGCGGAAGACATTTGTAGATGACTCTACGTTCGTCGATATCTTTTCAGCAAGTGCTCGGCGACGACAACGGACGCCGTTCCTTTTAGGGCTGGTATGAATTATGGTCTGACGAGTCTTCAGAGAAGATTGGTGCCCATTTTTTCGTGTCTTCACTTTTGTCAAGACAATTGAGTGACACTGAGATAGTAGGCCACTTATTGAGTTGGCGGGTTCAATAGTCTGATATGGTCAATGGAAAAAAAATGTAGTCAGCGAGTTTATATTGAAGAACCAGGGGAAAGTTTCACACCAGATCAAGAACGTCGGCGTGGGTTACGGTTGAGCGAGCTTCACAATTAGCTAGTCACTGAAATGCGAGAAAATTTGGTTTGCATGTCAGTGTAGCGGTGGTATTGACGTGCATAACCGACAGGGTATCGATTGCGATTAATTCCATAGCGGCTTGGCCCTATAATAACAAGGAGATGTGAATTAGAAATGAAGACGGTGAGACACATAAGATACCCACGAGCCATTGAAGTCGAGGTGGATTCCTGGAGCATGAGGAGTGAGTAAGGGATGAGAGGGATTAGGCGAGAAGAACTCTGAATCGGAGAAGTTCAACGAAATTTCGAGCTTGAGCTTAAAAGCTTAATTATCGTGGAAAGTTGAGAAAGTATGTATCCCAAGTATGGTTAGATGTGCATCCACCCTCCATAAATAAAACTACTTGAATGCGCAACCGAAACAAGATGAAAGACAATATAAAAAGCAAGAACGATCATGAGAGCAGATCACAAGACAAGAAAGCAATATAGAAAGGCAATGTGCTGCGTTAACCTCGAGCACCAGTGTCTAGATTAGCGGTGGGAGGACTGTCAACAACAGGCGGCGGCGGGTCATTCAAAACACTCTGCACGATCTGCTCTTGCTGGGCAAGCCATGTCCCGAAGGCGGGCGACTTGAGCCATCTGAAGAGGCAGATATCAAATTTTCAGTCACCATCATAATGATTCGGAAAAAAGAATGGAGTGAATACAAGACTGGAGACGTACCGTTCATAAAATTCCGTCCTCTTGCTGGTCGATTTAAATGGGAGGGTACTGCCATGGGCCTTCAGGGACGCAAAAAAGTGGACCGAGTTGAATGGTTTCAGACGTAGACCGCGATGGCTCTGTGGGTATCTAGAGGTGGGAGTAGAAACGTGGGGAATAGACGTAGACGCAGATGTAGCACTGGATTTAGACGGTGTAGATGAAAACGTGGGTATCGGGGACGGAGCTGGCGATGCAAAAGGCGACGAGGTTCGCGTAGGGGTATATGCCGACACGTTGCGAGCGTGACGGACTTCAGCTGGAGATGGTATAAGCGAGTTGAGGTATCGGGCGAGCGGGGCAATGAGTTGTGTAGACCGAGAGCAGAAATGGCGACGAAGAGCGAGGGAGGCGTCCATGCCTAAAACCGTATTGGTTAGTACCTGTCATCGAGTACGTGTGCCTAGCCACCATGTTGCCAGCCCAATGTTCGGAAGAAATAGGGGCTTCTAAAGGGAAATAGAAATAACTCACGAGCTTTATCATTCCCTCTCACCGCATGTTCGAGCTGTTTCAGCAGTACGCGGTCTTTTGAGATATACCGCCTATGTGTCTTCGTGTTCCACCCAGGAGCAGGACCTGCAGAAGTTCCAAGCGACGGGCTCTTCTGCTTCGGACTGCTGGAAGGTCTGTGCACAGACAAATCGTGATTAGGCCTCGACGCTAACTTGATATGAAGTGGAAAAGGAAGAAAGGAAGACTTACAGAATCCGCCTACCCAGGCTTAATATATGTGGCCAATGTACACACGACTTCTCGAAGAACGGGTTTGTTACGCCAAGCAGCAGCCCTGCTTTTGGCGGTAGCTTGTTCACGAGCTGCGTGTGGTCGCTATCTTGCATCGTGAAGTACGGCCGGATGTCGCCTGCTAATGGAATCTGAGCGAACAGAGTTGTCAGCCATTTCACATCCGCGGGAAGGAGAAAGGACACCGACAGGACGGAGAAGATCACGAAGCCACCAGACTGCTTGACTCGTTTGCGCTGGAGACGTTCCAAAAATGAGAATGGGCTCGCAGAGCACGAGGCATTCCCAGATGGACCACAGATTTGCCAATGAGGCTTCAAAAAGGAGCAATGGCGGTGGTACGAAAGGCGCCGTAGTAGCTAAGATCTTCAGGTTTACAGTGAGCAGTAGCAATCGAAAGAAGAAAGAAAGATACGGACATGTGATGTAGGACTATACTTCTCATTAAATGACGACGTCTCTGTAACCTGTTGTGCATCGATAGAATGGGGTATCTCGACATGCAGAACGGAGCCGAGGAATCCAAGTTCGACTGTACTTCCGGGAGTCGGATCTGGCCTAATCTTCAAGTTGTAAGTGACAAAGGGATCACAAAGGACAGCGGAGACATACCATGTCGCAATGTTGTGGCACGCAGCCTCGAGCATGGGTGTACCGTGCTGCTCAAAAAGAGGCCCAAAAATTCCTACAAGGGCGGAGTAGAGTGCTGGATACTGGTACTGTGTCAGGATCACGAGAGACCGCTGCGAATATCCCCGTTTCGACGAGGAGTTCCTTCTTTGGATAAAATGCGAGAATCCATATATGAATCCATCCAGTGTTGGTGGTCTTTGTTGTGGAGACAGTATCTTTAATCGTGCGCGGATACGAAATGAATGCGTCTGCGATCCTTGATCGAATTGCATGGAGTCAGGAAATGCGCAAAAGGCACTGTTGGATGTCGGTCAGAACCATGTGTAGACATAAATACGAAGCTAACGGACATATTTTCCGACTCTTCTGGAAGAAGCATGAGAGGTGGATAGATTCCGTCAATGACAGGACCAGTGTCCAAGTCGAACTCGACTACAGATGGTCAGCCACAGGAAGCCAGGACATTGAAACGCCGACCAACCGACAGCGATTCCCAGAATCCACCTCTGCATTTTCGAGACAGATATAGAATCAACGTGGAGCGCATTAATTTCTGTGTGTATTTGACGCGGTTCTGTGCTCTCCCTTTCGACTTGAAAGGTCCGGGGAAGAGTGTTGGAACGCAAAACATGAGGTCTGCTGGGAAACTTGGACAATGACGGTGATGAGGGAGAGGGAAGTTGTAGAGTAAATCTTGGTGTATCGGGGGCCCCTGGAGTCGTATGACTACTGAGGGGAATATCAGAATCGAGCTCGTCGTCCGTCAGAGCCCGCGGGGAGGAGGTACCAATCGAGGTCGATGAGCTGGCTCGTGAGCTCGTTGAAGATGGAAGAGAGAGATAGGGACTGAGGTCCCCGATGTCTTCCTCGTCCACCGGGGGCTCAAGATTCAGCGCAGTTGGATGACGAGGCGCCATCGTCGTCGACGTCGGTGAGACAAAATTATCGGGCGGCCTAAGTTACAGTACTTATAGCCATACACCTGTTACGGTTGCTATACCGTGAGGTCCCCAAAGTTGCATATTTTGACACTCCGCCTGATCGCCGCACCTCGGCGGATAACGTGACCTTACGCGTTTGAACGAAATCTCATCGAGGTCAGTCATCTTCATCTCTTTCAATCCTCCCTCTTTCTGAGCAAGTTGCGAACCTCATAGCTCATGTCTCCTTTTTCAGGAGCAGGTTTGAATAATCCAGAAGGTTTGCAACTTGCACGCGAGCTCTTACACCCTCAAATTCCTCACGATGTACGTGACTATGTACTGGAAGGTATCTGCAAAGCAATCGACGTAACGATGGAGGTGGATAGGGATCGGGTAGGAATGGAGAGGACTGAAGAAAAGGGATATTAAGATGAGGAACATAATGAAAGCTGTCTAGCTGGTGTTTTTGGGTGGTCTTTGGTGGAAATTCGGGGCTGTATAATTCTCTGGTTCAGTCTGAAATTTGAATACATTTGTCTATATTGTAGGATTGTATGAAAAGTATAGCTAGCCCGGAATGTGCTATGATTATCCCCCCCGACGCGGTAATATTATCTTTGATTAGTTGGGTAAGCGGCATGCGAGCGGCCATCAATCGGAGTATGGAAAATAAGAACTTTAGGGACCTCACGGTATGGCAACCGTAACAGGTTCCAGGCGTTATATCCGTGAACGTCAGCCTGAGCTTGCTACTTCAACAACGGATCATGTGACGACTGGCTGGCGAGGCTACAGTAAGGTAGGGCTCATGCATACTCGACAAGCCTCCACGTGAAGTGACAGAGTGTGACAATGTACATATGATCTTGGGCCCCCGTTAGGCTCGTCCCCATCCGGCTTCGCAACACGTGAGACTAAGTGCACGTGGTTTGTGAGAGTAAACTCGACAACTTGCGAAGCCGGCTGGTCTGTCTCGGGCCTCTTTTGGCGGAGCCCGCCAAATTCATACCTCGGTACTTCGTCGAAAACGCGTCTCAATGGCGAAAAAAAGTCTCAAAATTGGGTATATAAAAAGTGGTTAATTTTCGATTTTAAGTAGATTTGAATATACAACTTTTTTTCGACATTTTCCTGCTCATCGTTGGCAGGCCCGTGCGCCGTCGTTCACCAAGACCATTGTGCAAAAAAAATCATTTTTTTCGAGTTTGTCTCATTAAACTCTAAAGGTAAAAAAGATGATATTATGTATACTCAATTTTAGGACTTTTTTTTGAGATGTGGCCACTTTTTTCGACGAAGTTGAGAGGTCTGAAATGGCGGGGAAAACTGCCATCACCCAAAATGGGCCCGAGACAGCCCAGTCCGCTCGCGAGCTCGCTCCTTGCTTAATCATGTGCTCTTGTGACTCTCTGTGACTAGAGCTCGCGAGCGTGACTGGCTAGCGAGTCTAGGCCCCCGTCATCGTCCACTCAAAATCTCTCATCACGTGCATTCAAGAATTTGGACCTGAACACTTAAATCTTCAAAAACAGCCTCCACACTTCGTTTGTAAAAAATTTGCTTCCTGAGATCCATTTTAAATACATTTCTCCATCGTTCTCGGGAAGCAGAATTTTTTAAAATGTCCGTGAAACTCTCGTTTTGCAAAAATACTGTTTTGTCACGTAAGTAACGCCCAAGTCACGTGTGGCTTGTCGAGTATGCATGAGCCCTACCTTACTTAAGTCTTACTACATAGGGGTGTCCATGCACGTGATGTAATTGGTAGATTAGATAAGATTGATCCAGCCAGAGGTCCAACGTTGAACCTTTTCAAGTCGAACTCCTCCTGTTCAACCATTCTGTCCAATTCCTCAATTCCGCGACATTTAACGCATAGATTTCTAGTTTATAATGCCAGGATCGTATTATAAATTTGGTGAGTAGAGGTCTTTCTAATCAATCGGGGATCATTATATATCAGATGTATTGCATGTTAACTTGCGAGTTTTGTTTCAGCGAAGAATCCCTTCGGATATAACGCGTCGGAGAGGCCTGTCAGAACATAATGAATTCGGCCTCAATTTGTTTAGTTAATCAGAAATTTTGATCATATAGGAACCCCAGCTCCAAAACCTTCTGGGACTCAACGAGAGACCCAACCACTTCAAGAGAATCGAAGTAAAATTCTTCCAATTCTCTTTAAAGCTGTTGAGATGAAGCTGAACAATTTTTTTCTGGAAGGAAATCCTCAAAAAAGCTGGTGAAAAGCACCTCGACATCAGCCTCCGACCTACTGAACAAAAAAGGTCATTAGCATTGATTGAAGAACAGGTTCGTCAAGTTCAAAAAATTATCAAAGGGGCATTTAGGCCGAACAACATATCTTTGCAGCTAAAGAGAAGATATCCGGAGGTTTATGACGGAGAAGAAACCGAAAAGCGATTATACTTTGCAATTCGTGTCATAATGTATCATCACTACAAACTTCGGGCGCAACGGAAGCAGGGACGAAAACATATCGTAAATATCCCAGAAGAGATCCAGCCAGAGGTCCTTGACTTGGTGCGCTTAATTTCCGATATTTTTATGAACTCGCACTCATGCTAGTACTTCTTTTTTGCGTCTTTGTCTTGATCAAAACAGACCATGGAGGACTCCGACTCTGAGACCGTAAGCGCCCGTCATCCCTGCTTCTAGATCCCATCTCAGAGTCCTTGAAGGGTTACGGAAATCAGAACTATGAAGGTCACTTCCCATCAACAGCGAACGAACCTCTGTACGACAATTTTGAAATGCAACAGGGTCTCGAACAGTCGTCATCTAACTCCGTTTCATCGTACAGAGCTATCTCTAAGAAGCAGACTCTTGCAACGCCAAGCGCCCGTCAAGCTCTCCCAACTATCGTCGCAAGCTCCAGTCAAGTTTTTGTGGAAAATTCTACCGGCTCTACACATTTCAGGGCGACTAGCCGTTCGACACCAAAAACCAGCCAGACATCGGGACTTTCATCCACCACTTTGGTCGGCAATCAAAAGGAGATGTTAAATGCAGTCGACGATACGGGCGACGATACCTCATCCCGCCAGGGAAGTCAAATTCCACACATCCACAAATTTCTCAGCACCTGCATGCCACCCATGGATCGTCTCCTCTATCTCTTCGTTGATTTTGGATGCTCGAGAGATATATATCTACGCTCCATGTCGAAGTGGTCTCCCGAGCAGAGGTATGACTTGTTGAAGAAAATTCTCCGACCTGGTCTGGGTGGTGCGCCTGTGTCCGAGATGGATATCGCGGTGTTGGAGCATCAATTTGAGACCTACTTTTTGCAAGATTAAATCTTCGTGTATTCTCGCCTCTTGAGCATCGGGATTTTTGACGTAGCGCCCTTCGACTCGGATTTGTTCCGCTGTACAATATTTGCACACGGCCCGGCTTCACAGTATTTTTTGCGCACCTTGCAGCCTTGCCAGAGCTCGGTTTCATTCGATGAGGATTAAGAGGACAGCCTTCCCTGCTGAATGGGCCAGGCCGAGATGGAGAATGGATGAACACATGTACATAAGTAGTCGCGTAATCTTGATCACTTGGTTTTCTTGCTCCACGGCTCTCGGAATCTGCCAATTGCGTGCAAAGGTCGTGTAAACATGTTATATATTTTGACCAAGATACTTGAACAAAATTGATAATAACGAGTATTAATTTAGAGTGGCAATTGCCAGACTTGGCCAGACAAGGGCGCGTTACATAAATAAACGAAACACGTCTCGTCAAGTTGAACCACAACATCTCCCATTATTCCAATTAGTAGCCGACCGAATACCAACACTGCCACTCTATGGGTTGTGCAACAAGCGATTTTTGGCTTTTTCGATAAATCTCCTTGGAAGTAACTAAATTTAAATTGTTTATGTCAGGGGTGATCGATAAATATTACATACATAGAGCGCTTCCGCAAACTCTGACTCAGTGTGTCAAAGACCTAAGTACACTGCGGTTGACCACCTTCATTCAGTTATCCTCCCTCTCATGTCTACTGGAATTCCGTGTCAGAGCCAATCTTGTCCCAATGGCAACCTGCCGTCGCGCTTAGAATGTCCCACATGCGCCAAGTCAGTCCTCACGATCTGCTGCTATACGGCCGCCCAATTCACACAACAACAAATTTTAGACTGGGAATTCGGGGATCGTTCTATTGCGGACAAGAGTGTTTCAAGGCAGGATGTGAGCCTTGCCTTGTCTGCTTATGTTTCTAACAGCATCTGATGCCCTACATAACGCACAGGGGTTAGTCTGAGAGCGACCAAGTATACGTAAATACGGGGCGACTAAGCCATCATGCCAGAAAACGCACAAAATTATTCACGATCTCGCAAAAACAGGAGGAGCTAATTTACCTACAGGTACCGTCATTAATTTTTTCGTTGGAGGGCCGTTATGACACAAGTATATACGCAGATGGGACCTACAACCCCTTCCCTAACTACAGTTTTACGGGAACGATGCGGCCAGTATATCCGTTGTCGCCAATGCGAAAAGTCCCCGATCATATCCCTCGACCGGACTACGTCGCCACAGGCGGTAAGCGCGTGAATCCAATGCGCTAATTTGACGTGTTCACAATCTTCTCGCGTCATAGGAAAGCCGCTGTCCGAGATCCAACAGGCCGGCCAACCACCTCGAATACTGAGCCCCGCCGAAATCGAAAAGATGCGCACTGTCTGCCGGGTACGTATCTCCTGCCACCGCCCAATCGACAGAAATCTGACTTTTGGCTTAGCTCACAAGGGAAGTTTTAGATATCGCCGCGGCACAAATCCGGCCAGGTATAACGACAGACGAAATTGATGAGGTTGTGCATAATGCCACCATCGAGCGAAATGCTTACCCGTCGCCTCTGGGGTATCGGAATTTTCCCAAGTCCGTGTGCACGTAAGTTCACATTGTTATCCACCCTTCTGTTTCATGAGGACAGCTCATTTATTCCTCACCCTCTCCACGCAGATCAGTGAATGAAGTTATTTGTCATGGTATTCCTGACCAGCGGAAATTGAAAGAAGGAGATATCGTCAATATTGGTAGGCTCAATTCTTATACATGACCAGTACGAAACTCACTTCAGTTGTTCAGATGTATCGGTTTATTACGACGGTACGTTGGTTCAGCTAATTTTTCGTCGGACTTGCTTAATCTTATATGCATAGGTTTCCACGGAGACCTCAACGAGACATACCCAGTAGGCGAGATAGACGAAGGCGCCAAAAAGCTTATTCGCACTACACGCGAGAGTCTGGACGAGGCCATCAAAATCTGCAAACCAGGAGCATTATTCCGTGATTTGGGTAAAGCTATGTCAGTCGTTTTATCCATTCCTCCGAGTCAGCTCTTTGAAGTTGAACCCATTTTATCAATAGTGAACCAATAGCACGAGCGAACGGCTGTGCCGTCGTTCGTACATATACCGGACATGGTGTCAATGATCTCTTCCATGCCCCTTCACCCAATATACCCCATTATGCCAAAAACAAAGCAGTCGGAATTATGAAACCTGGAATGGTGAGTCTAAAACTTTCTCTCAAGTATATGCCGTGTCATGAATATCAATTCGTTGCTAGACTTTCACCATTGAGCCTGTGCGTTGCTTATTTCTTTCTTGGTTACATCTTGCTGACTGACCACACTGGCGATAGATGCTGAATCTCGGCACCAACTGGGGCGATGTGCATTGGCCCGACAACTGGACGGCCACTACCACTGACGGCAAGAAAAGTGCACAGTTCGAAGATACTCTTCTGTAAGCATACTGGTCCCTTCTCCATTTGCAGCCGCCTAATATCTTGACAGGATTACGGAGACCGGAGTTGAGATCCTTACCAAGAAGACGACTTAAAATTTGGTTAACATTCTATAAACATTCCATGTACGTGGGTTATGAACTAGAATTATGTCCACTGGTGCAATGTACGAAGATAGGAGAAGTGTATGCAAAAACAACACTGATGCTATACTTGGCCTCTCCCTTTGCGAGTGACCTAGTACCTATTCCGATTTCGTATGCGAGATCCCTTCGTTCAAATCTTGTGTTGCTTCGTTGAAAGGTTCTTCGGGATCTAGCGATGCAATGCGAGTGAGAGCCACACCATCTGACAGAGAGGCTCGTCGTGCCCGGTGTGGAGAGAGAGGTGGTGAAGCGTCTTCTTCGTCTTTTGCTTCCGAACGCGCTACACTTTGATGAATGGTGGTAATAGGTGCCATGCAGAGGCGCTGCAAGTCAGCGTAGGAACTTTGCCAGCTGCGCGACTTTTGCATGAGAACTTTAAGGCCTCCTTCATCATTCGCCGATACCAATCCAACGACGTTATCGGTCACCAGTGTCTTCTTCATCTGAATCATCAGGTGTGTGGATTCTGTTGATGTCGTCGATGGGTCCATGCACTAGTCCCGCGTTTTGAGCTACGACTCCAGCCGAAAGGTCGTTCCTCAATCCAGGTCATTGGGTGTGTAAGTCCAAGTTCTTGCGCATCCACAGCGCTCGTACTGCTTTTTCTCCTCCATAGACCCCTAGGGCCACTGGGTGGTGGGGCACTAGCTGAGGGAGCAAGGGTTGGCGGAAGAGAAGCACTGCGGCAAATTAAGAGTCGATGGGGTCGACTTTGAAGGAGGTTCGTGGGTCGCTGGCGGCTTTGCGCAGAGCTCCGAAATGCGACTGGCCAAAGATGTCGACCAAATACGACTCGTTGGCGTTGAACCAAGATGCCGGAGTTAGCCCACGGACGGTGCGAGATCCCTCTGAAGCATCAATCAAGGCGATGGTTATCCTGAATAGAACTGCAGATCCTCCGGTACATAGCCGCATAATCTTGGTGACTTGGTTTTCTTGTTCCACGACTCTCGGGATCTGCCAATGGCATGCAAAGGTACCTGGTAAAAATATTGTATTAAGTTTTTGACCAAGATACTTGAAGAACATTGATATTACCGAGTATTAATTTAGAGTGGCGATTGCCAGACTCCATGGTCGCGTTACATAAATAAACGAAACGCGTCTCGCCAAGTTGAACCATAACATCCACTATTCCAATAGCCGACAGAATACCAACCCTGCTTACACCAACTACCAGTAGCTTGGTGTACTTTAAACGTTGCAAAGAACTAAAGTACTCTACCGAAAAATGTCATCTACTGCCCCATTCAGTAAGTCTGCCCAACAACTTCGATAATTTTGCTCCTCACAAGTTATGCACTATCACGAATAGGGTTAAAACGACCTGCTGGCTTAGAGGGTATTGACATATCCAAGCAGGTAAGACTGACCTCCCACTCCTTTCGAGTCAAGGACACTAACTGCTTTGCTAAATCCTGATGTAGAATCCTGCCCAGCTCCTTCAAACATCTTTGAATCTTGAAAATAATCATGAGATCTTCGCGGAAATTAGAGTGAGTAAACGACTTTGCATGAGATAAAACCAGTTGGTAACGATGACTCCTTGGCATGCAGAATAAATTGAAGCTCAAAAGCCAGAAGCATCTTGATATCAGAGAAACGCCGGCTTGTCAACAGGAGGCGGTTGGCAAGATAAAGAATGAAGTACGTATATTCAGATTCTGGGATTTACATCATAGCACTACATCTACCAACTTACTTACGGAACTTATTCTTAGCTCAAAGAAGAGTACCCCGATCTCTTTGATGCAGAAGACAGTGAACAACGCATGTATCTCGCAATTCATACGATCTACAAGTATCATTATCAAAAAAGGACAAACTTGAACAATCACTCTGTTAAGGGGACGCAGAAAAATTATAGGCCGAGTAAAAAGCCCAAGGTAAATTACCTCTACCATTTACTTACCCTCGTGCCATCTTTGACCACCCTTTTACAATCGATTGTAGGCGCTTAAAAGGGAAAATGGACAGACGGTTGGTTTTTTCTCTATTAAAATTCTAGCTGAACTAACTATAAAAATTGTGACATAAAGGGCGCTCAAGAAGGCAGTTCCACGAGCTCCAGAGCGAAAGATCATGTAGCAGACAGGAAAGTCATCAAAGAAAATGACGCAGTGCAGTATGTGATCACTTTC
The DNA here is from genome assembly GCA_015499995.1 of Flammula alnicola. Taxonomy (NCBI): domain Eukaryota; kingdom Fungi; phylum Basidiomycota; class Agaricomycetes; order Agaricales; family Strophariaceae; genus Flammula; species Flammula alnicola. Next base: position 14,907 of record JADNRV010000295.1, read on the forward strand.
ACCTTTAATCGTCATTTATGTTCATGAATTGATTAGTAGCAAACATAACGTTAAACGCAGACGGAGCGGATCTACTGCTGCGGATAGCAGCATGGGTCCGTTGACACCAAACACATCTCTCAATTCTTCGCGGAGCACATCGACTTCGAATGCACCGAGTGTTGTGTCTTCTGGACCGACCCCGGCCCAAGGCATTTCAACTAATTTTGGAGCCTCAATGTCTCATATTTCAGCTACGCAATCATCTTCCCAGTCAACCCCTATGAGTTCTTTTGGCTCGCATTCATCTGCGTTATCTTTCAACGCGCGAAACGACTATCCACAGCCTTCAAACTCATCTGGATCTGCCAATTTTTGTGTTCCAAGCACTTCAGCAGGCACTGGACAGCCAGAAAATGGAAGACACCCTGTACAGCACTTTCTCGAGATGTGCGTGCCCCCGATGGGTCATTTCTTCCCCCAATTCGTCGAGTTTGGGTGTTCAACTGAGGAATATCTGCTGGGAGTGTCGACCTGGCCGCCAGAGCAGATATATGAATTCCTGAAAAAGCTTTTCCCTTCCCACGGAAAGATGCGAGAGATGGACATTCTCATTCTTCAGAACCACTTCAAAGCCTACTTTGGCGCGTAAAGTCACATAGCGGCGTTTGGACCTCTTGTCATTTTTTGTTATGTACATACAGACCATCACTGTTTTAGCATCCAACTCCCTTGCCTTTCTTGTGCATCTAATTTTTGTTCATGTGGTTACTGTAAATTTACACCGTAACATAGTGCAGTACAGTGTGTACTATAGGTATCTTTAGCGCTCACTAGAATCTAAATCAGGGAATATACTCCCACCCTAGGTTCCCAGTCTCAAGCCAACCGCCATCGTCCCGTAGACTCGAACCCAGTCTACTTGGGGAGAATATCTACGGCTCTGTGTAGATTAGTAAAAATTGATGACAAATGTTTTTTCCCAACTCGATTGAGACTGGACTGGCATGTGGATTGAGTATATGGGAGGTTGAAGATGAGTATTAGGTGTGTCTACCCTTTAAAATTTTTATAAATGAGCTCCTGGAATATGTATAGCGGAACTATATTATACTAGCGCATCTCCGTGCTCCGCACGGATCCTCGCTGAATCAGAATTGCTTAAAGTTGTACTTACATAGGTTACTGTACTGGTCGGCTTGGTCCACTGGAGAAATCTCTTCATATATTTAGGAACCCTGAGTTGGAGGTGCATGTACTAATGACAGCCTGGGTTATGAATCGGGACTCTCAGTAAATCACAAAAGTCCGGCTGACTCACGTATATGTTCGTTCGGAGTCTGGTTTCTGTATTTCAGTCATGTATCAGTCAGACGGTTGCAGACTGATTTGATGGCAACATTTTCTCAAATATATGTCCCATTAACGTCTTGTAAAGGTCCGATAATAGTCGTGTTCTCTGGTCAGGTTAGAGTTTGGTAAAAGTAATGAAATCGTCTCGTAGATTGTAACTGTATTCCATAGTGGCCGTACATGTCAAAGTACCATTGAGTCAGCCTCATCATCGTCTGAACCTTCTCCGTCTTCTACTACAAGCTCATTGTTCTCAATTCCGCATTCCTCAGTATGAACATCAGGAAAAGTGGAGAATGGTAATCCGGTCTGAGCAATGGTAGTGTTGAAAGGCTCGAAAGCTGCAGTGAATGTTGGACTCGAAGCCTTCAAGAATCGGAAGATGCATCGAAATCTTCTAAGTCAAATGAAACTCCGACGCACGTGACCTTGTTGATCATCAGTAAAATAACAATTCTCCTTTTACACGCTTTTTACGCTTTCGAAAGCTTTGAAAGAGACAAAAGAGGAAAAGAGTTTGCCGCTTTTGATGGCAAAGGCCTTAGGCTTTCAAAGCGCTTCGAAAAGGTCTTCCTCTTTTCAAAGAGGTAAAAGGTACGTAGAAGTGACTTGCAAAGCATTCTAAAAGGATCTCTTAAAGTGTTTTCGAAGCATGGAAAGTAGCGAGAAAAGCATTTGGATTGAAGATAATATTAATCACATTACAGTACTACATAGCTAATCTAATTCGCTGTCATCATCGACAAGCTCTCCACCATGCAATATGGCCAGCGTTGGGCCCACGCCACTGCTGTGGGCCGAGTTGCGACCAAACCCCGCATCGTGCGCCAGGTACCCGCATCGTGCGCCAGATACCCGCATCGTGCGCCAGATACCCGCATCGTGCGCCAGGTAGCCACCGTCCAGCGCCATCCAGTATGTGATGCTGCCGATGCGGGATTTGGTCGCTGGTGTTCTGATGTCCTGAGACGGGATGGCATCAGTGTCCTGTCCTCGTCGCGTTACGTTCGGGTTGCTTACCCTGCATCATATCTGCCGCCGCCACCAGAATACTTATCACACTCACCCGTGCCTTTGTTCTACTCGCCGTCCACCGCAAACACCCAACCCCTCAAGGGGGCAATGAGCAGCCGCTGCGCCGCGAGCAGAACACCGTTATCACCAATTAACGTCTGTGATCAAAGGAGGAAGTGAGTTTCATTTCCATCCAATACATTATCCAACCCACCTGGATAGAGAGAGTTGACCGCTGATGTGGTTGGTCGATCCTCGTGAGCTGCCCCCTGCGACGTCTTGGAATGGCAATGACAACCCTGTAATTCAAAAGGTGAGTGTCATCTTGCAGTGCCACTGGGTTGATGACATTACCTTAGTTAACTTGCCGGCGAGGAGGACGGAAGGGGATGCTAGAGTGCCCAGTAAGTTATCTCTGCTCCGATAAACACAATTTACACTTATCTCGCAGGAAGGCATGACTGCCGCTCGCTGGAAAATGATCAGCATGCAGGCAGAGTAAAGATATACCTTGCAATGTCAGACTTACCAAGTCTAGAATGGCATGAATTGACTCAGGCATCTGGGTGTCTTGAGCAGCTGGGCGGCGGAAGAGAGGAGAGAGGAGAAAGAAAGAGAGAAGGTTATCGATCCGGAACGAGACGGAAGTTCGGGAAATGGCGGTAACGTCACGTGTATGCCGGAGACTGAATTGCCTTGGGGACCCGCATTCAGCGTTGACGCGGCGGTTTGTTTGTATATGCTTGTTTTCAATGCTCTACCGCCAAATGAAAGCTGCAAGACGCCGGTACATGTTTCGGTACCGTGGCCACTCATTAAAGCTAAATTTCAGACGCAATTCTCAATGTTTTTTGAATATGTATCCATCCTCCTGGACGGATTTTGATATTTCTAAAATTATAAATTTGATTTCCGAGCTGTAAGTCTTTTATTCGAGATATTTAAAAATCTGCCCAGGAGGATGGATAGAGATTGGGAATATCTCAAATCTGGACAAACTTTGAGGGCGAGAGCGCTCTTCCCCATTGAGCAACATGTACCGCAAGAAACCGTGTGCTAAGACGTGTGGTACGCGCCTGTCACGTATGTGACATCTCATGTTCACCCTCCAAATTAGATTACATCTCCATATCCCTCGTCGAAAACACATGAAAGTATACTATCCACTCATATTTTTAATTTTCGTGGTCATTTGAGTGTCTGGAGGTGCACAATATGGCCTCCATACGAGAGGATGCAAGATGACGAGAAGAGGCGCCATTTCTTCGTGGCTGTGCAGCTTAGTAAGTGCCATCAATTCAACCGTGAATGCGGGTCCCCAGCCTTAGCAAAAAATCACTTTACATCGCTTCATGCACCCATCCTGATGGGGCGCAGCAGAAGGGAATAGGAATCCTACAATGTTAAATCTATTCAAATCCAGCCTATATAAGCTCAATGCAGACATTCTAGCAAGATTCAAAAGTTGCAGAATCCCAAAGCGGTGGAACCGGCAAAAGCGCCAAAATTGATCAAAATGCCGGATTAAAGCCGGTGAGAATCTCCAACAAAAGGGCTCTCAAAGCGAAAGCAGCAAAAGCGTCAGAAAAGGACTTCAAAAGGACATGTTATTTTACTGATGATTGTGGTTGAAGTCGTTGAAGTTTGAACTTCGTCTCTTTCAACCACCTCACCGCCACCACGATGACAACCACGAAGGCTTGTCCTCATCACTGTGCTGCCCAATGGCAACAAAAAAGAGGTAATGAGCACCCCCGTCACAATCTCGCTGCCCCGTATGCTACCACTAACCCATTCCAACCCCATTTCGTGCAGGAAACAGAGCTTGAGGCTGTCATCTCGCCCTTGCCCCCTTATTTGAGCAGCACAGGAGCAACTACGCGGCCTATGCAGCCCCACCCAATCCCACCGCCACTTCGGATGACCTGTGAGTACGAATGATGACCATGAATGGAAGGGCCACCGGACAGCAGGTACGTCGCAGAACGGCCCAGCCGACAAAACACGGTATGTTTTCGGCCTCAAGAATCTCTGTATTATGCATACTGATCAAATACTGATCATAAGGTACGCCAGCGGCGGTACCAGATCTTATTTCCTCTATCTTGAAAGACTCGCGCTGCTGTACTCAACCGGCGTCCGTTTGCCTCGAGTTCCAGAAAATGGTTCGTCGAGACTGTCTTTTCACCATAGCTGCGCTCATTATGTTTTTTTTAGCTTGACGAACGGAGAGAAGGCAAGAAGACCTCATCTGAAAATATAACTTGAGTATCGGAATCCAGAGATTCTTATAGCTGTTTTATTCCTGTATTCTTATGCTCATATTGTTGTTTAATTTACATCTATCATAATATACTTTTGTGCTATGGAATGGCAGCAGTGGGAAAGCGAAGACTATTAACCGTCAAATACCGGACACTTACTGGACTTGAGCTGACTATGACCATATGCATAACTGACTGCGCCCTGACTAGTAGAAACAAGGGACATGACTATACACTGACTTCGAAAAGACAGAAATGAGAGGAACATGACTATAAACCTGACTTCAACTTGACTGTAAGGATGGCCGTGGGTTGCTTGGCAAGGCTTGGCACCTTACGCAGCCTGACTTACCCATGAGTATTCTGGCAGAACCCTAGTCCGACTATAGTCGATACAGACGACAAATTGGTCAGGTAATTGTATACTCGACTATTCTCGAACATTTAGCTTACATATACCTGATTTTTGGATTTACTGAGCGGGACTGGCGGAATGACTATAGTATCCCACTCACATTTGCATCGTAAGCGGCTCGGCAAAAGAAGTGGAGCACTGAATGCCTTACATAAGCGGATGCTGATGCCAAACATATAAACAGCAGAAGAACGCGCCCCTGCACCTGAAAGCTCTCGACGATCTCAAATTCTTAGCTGCAAGAGGATGAAGAAACCTCCGAAGCTCCCTAGCGCATCTCCGTGCTCCGCACGGATCCTCGCTGAATCAGAATTGCTTAAAGTTGTACTTACATAGGTTACTGTACTGGTCGGCTTGGTCCACTGGAGAAATCTCTTCATATATTTAGGAACCCTGAGTTGGAGGTGCATGTACTAATGACAGCCTGGGTTGTGAATCAGGACTGGCAGAATGACTACAGAATCCCACTCACATTTGCATCGGAAGGCGCTCGGCAAAACAAGTGGAGCACTGAATGCGTTACGTAAGTGGATGCTGATGCCAAACATATAAACAGCAGAAGAACGCGCCCCTGCACCTCAAAGCTCTCGACGATCTCAAATTCTTGGCTGCAGGAGGATGAAGAAACCTCCGAAGCTCCCTTTTAGTGCCAAAAAACCCAGCTTAAGCTGAAATTTGGGCCTCGCAAGCGATTCTGACACGATGGGTACGCGTGGGAAACTTAGCGCGAATATAGATATAGATAGTTCCGCATCTCAATGGCTTACAAAATCCTGCTTTCACTGCGAATTGGGCTCATTCTTTTGAAAAATCACTTAGAAATAACTTATTCATCATATTATAAGTGTTTCTACTGAGGGCCTAATGTATAATTCTCCAAACGAAGGGAGTGCTGTCGAGGCGGGGGCTGCATATAGGGGGAATTTCCGCTTTCGGTCGTTAGTCGGGGTTTGAAAAACTCATGTACTCGGTTACGGTAAATCCGTACCAGACGTCTTGGTAAAGATTCCTCCTGTAGGCAGTGCCGAAATGGGTTGGCACAGCCACAATCTTCCCAAGCGTCTGGGTCGAGACTAATCGTCCCGACCGCTGTCGGATTCTACCTCCTTGATCACCCCGTACTTACTCGTGATTGAGTCCCTAACGATAAAATGGCTCCAAAGGAACCCACCCGTGCCCAACTCTCGTCCAAACTCGCCTATCAGCAACATATACCTAGCTTCCTGCAGAAGCTCCAGAATCGTATGCACGGTGTCCCAGACGAAGAAGAAGACGAAGACGAAGAGTTTGAATACGTTGGTGGCGGGCGCGCGCCCATACCCAAGCGCCCTGCTATTCCTGAGCGACCCAAGGAGGACCCAGGGAGTGCTGATGAAGACTTCGCAGACGAGAAGCCGCAGGTCGTCGTTTTGAAAGAAGGGAAACATCTCACGGAACGAGAGGCAGAGAATATCCGACGGGCGGGTGAGCAAATTTCTTTAACTTTTTCTTACCCAGATTAAGATTATGACTGGATGCTAACAGAATAATTCGCTCCGTACATTTGCCATCACAGAGAAAGGACTCCCTCCGCTAGCAGAACCCAAGTCAGGGGAGAATGCCTCTGCTGCTAAGGACGATAAACCCAAGGAATCAACCTCGTCGAGCTCAAAGTCAGCATCCCAGGGTCTCTCATTTTCTTCCTCGTCCAAGCCAAGCACTTTCGGGTCGAACAAGCGAAAAGCTGTAGGACAACTTGATGACCTCAAGCTCAAGATCGACGAAAAATCCAAAGACAAGAGCTCCAAACACTCCTCGAAGAAGGCCAAGAAGACGAGCAAAACACTGCTGTCTTTTGGCGACGATACATGATGGTTCATGGAAATGAATTACTCTTAATAAACCTCGTAAGTGTCCGCCTTTCCTCAGTTGGCTCAAGGTTGACCATTTCAAGAGCTCTCGGGAGATGTCGCAATTGTCCTGCTCTCGGGAATCATAGACCAGATTCGAGGCACCATCGATCATCATTCGACTCCCTCGTCCTACTTATAATAATCTCGTAGGACACCGGGATCTCCATTGCATACTCATTTGCACCAGACGGCTGGTCGACGCATTGCTCCAGGTAAGAGAAAAATACTAGAGTAGGGATGTATTATTTAATGCTATAAACCGTCAAATATAAACCAATCGCTCCATCCTATGCGATAAATACTACTATGTGCAGATGAGATAAAAAAATATGTACTAGAGCACGGCGAGAACAGGACAGGAGAAAACAAAGCACAAAGCATGTGAACAGAACAATTTGAGAGAACGGTCGGCGTAGCGCTGACCATGGAAGGCAATTTTGCACCACAAGTTGCCACCGCCCACACTTCCACCATCCGCTCGGTCATCGCCTTTTCCCATCTCCTCCCGCACCCGGACCATTTATAAACGCAGGATTGAAGTGCCCCGCCATACCTCCTCCCCCACGCCCGCCGCCGCCAGATTGCATCATGCCTGTCATTCGTGAAAATTTGAATTTGTTTCATGGAGTAACGACACAGCACAGGTGTGGACGACAAGGACGAGTCACGATCGAAACGTTGCAACGACGAATGAGCGACAGCGAGAGAGTGTGAGAGTACGGAACGAACGGGGAACGGAACGAGCGACAGGGGGAAAAAAAAGAAGGAACAAACGTAAGCACAACATTTCGGAACCCAAGAGCAGAGTAGAAGAAAAGTGACTAGTGGGGAAAGGGGAAGGGAAAGGAAGAGGGAAGAGGAACTAGAAACTCGTACCCATACCGCCGCCCATCATGCCCCCACGTCCGCCCATCATACCGCCTCGAGGTCCCTGCGGGATCATACCCCCACGTCCACCCTGGAAGCCACCTCTGCCTCCACCCATATAATTTCCGCCGCCACCACTACCCATACCCATTCCCATTCCCATGTTGCCCATGCCCATGCCCATGCCCATGCCCATATTGCCCATACCCATGTTGCCCATCGCCATTCCCATGTTTCCAGCACCCATCATGCCAGCGGTACCCATCATACCCCCGCCACGACCGACATTGCCCATTCCTCCCTGATGGCCTCCACCACGGAAAGTGCCTCCTCCGCGAGCTGCAGGTGCTGGAGCACCCGTCGATGGAGGACGTACGTCACGCGCTGGAGGTTCTGAAAAAGAATTGCGCTCTGAGTCATCTTGGAAATGACAAGGATTCGGAAGAAATGTTTTACCTTTGGGAAGTGTGCGGAATGGATTGCCTTGGGATGAGTTGGTGAGCGTGGCGGTCGCACGGCGATTTTGGAAGTCACTGGATTGGGAAAATTGAGCGACCATCAGGTAATCCTAAGGACATCCGAGAACTCACTTGTTATCGAACCAAGCTTTGAGGTTCGCAGCTCCTTGTGGATCATGACACTCAAGGAATGCAATCCTAACAAAAGGGACGTTAGAAGATTCGAGTCAACAAGAGGCAACCCGTCCGCAAAAACGCAAGCCTACCCTTTACTCTTGCCGTTCACTTTGTGTTCAGAAAAGGTGATATCATTGTGGTCGACGTTGACACCACAATTCAAAGCCACTTGGCGCAGATCCTCGTCAGTTGTCCACTACGCGAACATAGACAGAAGTACAAAAACATGTTTTAGAATAATATGCACATGGAAGTAGACGACAAGAGAACGGACCCATTGTAAATCCCCGATATACAACGCATCGTAACCAGCCATCGCCTGCACACTGGTCATTTGAGCTGCTGGCATAAAGCTGCTACTTTGTTGCTGCATCAGCCCATTACCGCTATTGGGTCGTGAACTAGGGTGAGGATTAGGCGCGTGGTCATCGTCGCGTTGACGTTTGTCTCCGGTCATAGGCTCAACACCAGAGGTGTATGACTGAACTCGTTCTTCCGTCGTCATCTCGTCTTCTTCCTACACGGATGTTGTCCCAGAGTGAATTGAAGAAAGGATGCGACAAAAGGCAGAGGCAATACAAACGAAGTGTTGTTAGCTAAATACATGCGCGTACGAACAACAGTCAAGATGCTGCCTACCTCTCCCCTCCCGCCAGCACGGCGATCTCCCCCATCGTAAGAATCGAGCTGATGTTGCGTCGTCATATTGTGGGCCGTAGAATTGACTTCGCTGCCGGCGCTGGAAGTAAAGTACAACGCGTTGCGATGTGCAAAACAAAACTCAAAAGACGTGCACGTGGGTTTATGAAAATTTGCTCTGTAAAAGTAAGGACAACAAGACATAGTTGAGTATCGACGACATTTGAAAAGAACAAAGATTGAAGACAAGAAGGAATAATACGACAAAGTCGCTCTCGCGATGTACAGGGTGAAAGGAAACACATAACAAGTTGGATTGGTGCTCTACAGAAAAAAAGGCTTCAGCAAAGAATACAGGAAGAAGATCTTACATGACAGTCGTGATATGGATTACAGGCAATTTCTAGGCTTGCTACAGGTTTCTTTATGGTCAAAGGAAATGGATACAGTGAGGAAGACAGGACAATATGACAAGCAAGACGGATGGTGGCGGTCGAAAACAAGGTTTGCCAAATACAACTTTCCCGGAACTTTTATAGGGTTCCGTTATTTGCCCTTGTTTGATCCAGTGGCGCATCCTTATACTTAGTCAAACGTGGTCACCCTTGGTTCACTCAGGGCATGGCATGGATTTGTACGCTACAATAATGAAGGCGTAAGGCAGTCTTTGAAAGGTCCTGCGTGGCGATATGCGCTATATATATTTAGGCAATGTGGGCGAATTATTCTCTGTACACATGTGTGTGCCTGAGTCGCGGCGGACGTGTTAAGTTGAGGTATGTAGCAATGATTTCGGGCTCCAAAAAATATCATGTCATAAAAAGGTCGTTGTACGGTATAGTGGTATGATAGTCAAAATGTGAGTTCAATCTAAATAGCGAAACCAACAAATTTGGTTCATCGACCGTCGACATGCCTAGGCAGCAGCGAGGCAATGACCAGAGAAATGCCAACAATGGCCAGAAGGACGTAGTATACAAAATACCCTCCCATGTATCCCTTCGCGATTGAGACCGAGAAGAGAGAGTTGGCGGCAGCCGGCCCGATAGCCCGCATCATGCTCACAGACATCTGCGCCAACGTAAAACGAGGTGAGTAATTGGGAACCTGCCGCGCGATTATGAGACCACAAACCTGGCTTAGACCATTGGTTGCTCCAAGAGATGCACGATTCGGTGATGCGTTGGCGATGAAGATGAAGATGGCTCCTATGGAATCATAGTTCGTTAGGTATCAAGCCTTCTAGAAGGCGCTTGAAATGCTAACCATAAGATAGACTTATAACGATGGATGTCACGATTTGGAATCCAACGGCCGTCCAAACAGCAAGGCTATAACCTTGGTGTCGAGCCAGGTAGTTAATAACAGGGAAAGACGCGAAGACAGGAATGGTGGAGGCGATTCCCCACACGAAGACCTTCTTCGATCCCCAGTAGTCGTTGATTTTTGCGAAGAAAAATACTTGGAACAGGCCATTCAAGATTCCAAAGACGGATAGCAGGTTCCCAATCATGGAAGGAGGCAACCCAAGACCCCCAAGATGAATGGGGGTTGAAAGGAAAAGGGGCTGAATCGCCCGAAATGAAATATCGACGAGCGATAGTGAAGCATAGTTCCCGGCCGCGATAAGCACTCGTGGTGTCAGGAGTGAACGAAGTGGAAGCGGTTGTTCCGATTCAGGTAGCTCATCAGTGCTCTGAGCATTTTTTGTCCGCGATAGAGTGACGATAGCGTCCTCTGATTCATCAGCTTCCTGCAGGCCGAAATCCGTTTTCTCTTTCTTGAAGCCTAGAAATTCGGAGATCGGGATAGGAGCAGGGACGGTTTCTTTTAGAAATATGTACGTGACGACCCACGCAAGGGCGGAAAAGGTGGCGGGCACCGCACAAGGCAGGAAGTAAGGATATTTTTTGAGGAATTCGTTATGGCCAAAGAGATTTGGGAATCTATCAGCTGGTCGCGAAAGAGAACCCCCAATAATGGGTCCGAGCTAGAAAGCGAACAAGTTGGATAACAGCTCGTCATTTGGAGCGAGAAAGACGGCTTACTGTCCCGCCAGTAGACCATGCTATCGGCATGTAGGCATAAGCCTAAAAAAGATGGCGAGGTCGTCGGTGGCGAACATGGGAATCGCATTGAGGACTCACTTTAGATATATTCGTCGAATCAGTCAACTCTACCATCATGCTATCCGATGTGGAATAAGTAAATCATTCCGCGGATTAATTACGTGTGTCAACATACCTTTTAATAACCCCAATGTTGCCGTCTGAAGAGAGAACAAGTCGTCAGTACGGTAAAGGAAACAGCGACCCAAGACTCGACGTACTCAGCGCGCCGTTCAAACTTCGGCTGCAGAGACATAAGATGAGAATGGAAGCTCGCTTAATTCGAGATATTGGCATACCTGAGCACAAGGCCCCAAAAGGTCTTGGAGAGCCCGAAACAGTACATGGAGGCTGATAGCCCAGCAAGCCCAGTCAGGATGACGGGCTTTCGGCCGACGCGGTCAGAAATCCGACTCCAGTGCAAGACGGTAAAAGCCTGAGTCAGAAAAAATAGTGATTGCTAACAGAGTGGTAGTGAGTCAGTATAGGCGGATTAGACATGACGCGGAGTTTTATGCACCATGAGACCGACATAGTACCCTACTCGACTCTCGTCCCCCTGCGTAATGCCCAAATCGCGAATGAGCTGCACGAAAATTGTTTGTTAGAAGTTTCTTTGATTCTGGCACGTCCGATGACAGGGTACATACCTGCGGTGCGAAAGGGTAGATGACCTGCGAGGTCAAAGGCTCCGCGAGCTGAAGAAACAGAACGATAGAGAACTGGAACCAAGGCAGAGGTGTTGGCTGCTTTTTCCCATTTTCTGACAACAAGGGCGTTTCTTCGTCGATCTGGGCGGTCATGAAGAAATGGGGACGTTACAGAAAAGAAAGAAACGAAAAGAACGTTGATAAATAATGCAAGAGGAGACGAGGATACTTATGGTGTAAGAACGGACCGAAATTGCGCTTCAATATCAATCCCCGCCAGAAATTACTTAAGCCAATCAGAACAACGTGATAGATCGCGAAAAGGAAGGCATTTCATTTCGGCAGAGGTTCAGGTGGGTTTACTTTGAAGTTTGCCGAGGAATCGCACAAGCACAAATTGGGGATCCTGGGTGCTTGAAGCAGTGAGGAAACATCGAGAAATTCTGGCTGTCATGGGATGTAGGCGGCGGGGATGATGGAAGTCGAATGACAACAGTAGAGCAGATGTCAGATGTGGCCAGAAATCAAATGGAACTGGAGCAGGCCGACTCGGCAAAGCTTGCCAGGTTCACCTGTAAATTTCTTTCATCTCCCTCTCATCTCCCTGTATATAGTTCTCTATCTGAAAATCCACGTCCCAGCCTCGACCGAGATACGAGGTGAGTAACCGGTGAGTACTTGCCCAGCATAGTATCGTCCGCCTCTATAAAAAGTTGCCTTCGGAGTTCCGACATAGCTTATGCTCCCACCTGCTTCTGGACTCTAGACGCTACTTATACTCTGGCTTTTCGGGTCGACTAAACCAATTTTGAATCGATTGTTCTGCCGAGCTTGAGAGTGCTGTGCTATTACCGCGGTGACACCTGACGACTCGAACAGCAACGGGAGATGGTTTTCCACGCCACGGGTCTTTCTATGTATCGATATGACGCCAAGGTAATCCATATGTCTGATTGTCTTCCAGCGGAATGAAGATCGTCCATCAACGGATTGTTCTATTCCTGTTTTATGCCCTTCTCAGAGTTCTTGCAGTGCAAACCTCTTACGAGGCAACAGCAACATCTTTCAGGCTCCGGGCCCGAGACCCGAATCTCCTGAAGACGTCTGCGAACCACTACCGTTAGGTAAATTCACCTAGGGAGGTCATTTCCGGTGGATGTAGAGGCACAAAGAAGTTATCAAAGGTTCGCTTTGTCGTGCACCGCTTTCCCACTACTGAGGGCTCATCAACGAATAATTTTCTAGAATACGGCTCTCGAACTGCGGATCGAGAGCAAATCACTACCAGGCCCAGTCCAGGAGGTATCAAATGCACTCAAACCCCTTTACCATTTTGAAAGATTTTCATCTCGACATATACTGGGGTTATCCAGGATTTTGAATGATATTACGCTTAGGCTGCCTGCTGTTAAACTCCCAGCCGGACCTGCAGGCTTGTGTGCACATCAAAGTGTGGCGCACGGCTTTCGCTCCTTTGGTGACAACGATACAACGACGATAGGCATGGATATCTATATTGTTATTCGTAACGTAGAAAACCTAAAACCACATATCAATAGTATGTGTGCATTTCTTACAGGCTCTTCGTAATATTTAGTTTTCTTTAGAAGACTTTAAATTGCTTTACGCCTTGTCCGTCGGACTGGTAACTACTCAGTTCTCGTTGTAGCCAGCTGTAGTGCGCTGCCGCCTCAACTTGTGTAATATGGAACAGCATAGTGTGTAAGTACAAAGAATAATTCGCCCGCATGGCATAAAGATATATAACGCATATCTCGCCGCAGGGAAATTTCAAAGCCTGCCTTATACCTTCATTATACATTGAAGTCTGTGTGCGCGCTTACTTTTATGTGCGCCTTGAATGAACACCATCAACTTGCAATTGAAAGGAATTTCGAGCGAGAGACAGGGACAAACAAGTACAAACTGGGCTTGCACAATTATTGCTGAGTTGGACTGTGCCACGATACCCTTGTCCTTGCTCATAAGCCTGCTGCTCTCTTGTCATCCTCTTCTTGGTCTTCCTTGTAATTTTCTTGAATATTCTGTCCCGGAATCCTGACGGCTACTTTCCTTCAAAACTATGTCTTCGTTCGCCTCTTTGATGGCTTTGAGTGCCACTCATACTCGGGAAAGCCAGCAGGCGGTGGACATTGCCCTCCAAGAGCGGCGGCGGAAGGAGGCCTTGCAGCGAAAGCAGCAGGAGGAGCGGGAAGCAAAGGAGAGGGAGCAGGAGAAGAAGTTAAGACTGAGGCGGCTTGAAGAAGAGAAGCGGCAGCAGGAGCGGTTGCGACGGCTGGAGGAGGAACGCAAGGCCAAGGAGCTGGCTCTGCAGCGGCGGGAGGACGAACAGCGTGATTTGCTGCGATATGGCCCCAAGAAGGCGGCCAAGATGGCGGGCTCTAGCAATGGCGGGTCGTCCAAGTGGCCCTCGTCATCCTCAGACGCCCGGGAGGCTGTCCGCAAGCGCCGGGTCCCGGATGATGCAGACCAGGACTCACCGGGAATAGTGCTGACCCGCGAAGAGCTCCGCGAGCGCAAGCAACAGGCGGAGATGCGCAAGCAGTTCGCAACGTCCAAGAGGGCATCGCACTCGAACAAAGGGTATGGCAAAGCCGGGAGGCGGTTGCCTGGTGGCGCGGTCGACATCGTGACGAACCAGGGCAAACCAGAGGACGAGTCCGTTGGTGCCGGCAGATCGGTCAAAGATCGTCTGACCTCCAAGCCTAATACGTTGGTGTTGCTCAACGTCAAGAAGCGGGACAAGCGCACTGAGGACGAGATCCAAATGGAAGTGCGGGCATCGAAGAAGGTTCTCGATGGCACCGAGGCCCTTCAGTTCAATGACTGGTTCGGCGATTCCAAGAAGAAAGAGGCACCAAAGCGGTCTCCTGCTCCCGTGTTTTCGTCCTCACCTCCTTCACGGCCTGACACTCCTGCTTCCCGTGAGTGGCTCAGCCCCTTTGATCGTTGCATTTTAATGTGTTGTCTTGTTGGGCAGGCACTACAAATGGGCACACGACAGTCTCCACCTCTGTTTCTGCGTCCTCTTCGCATAAATCTGAGATCCATGCACCCAAATCTATGTTTACGAAGCCCCTTCCTGCACCGGCACACAAGCCGACGACTGGCACCTCTCGTGGAAGCTCCTCAGACTTGAACACCGCGTCACAGAGCAAATTCCCGAAGATCAATAAGACTTCGGCGGCTTCTGCGTCTTCCCAACGACCTTCGTCGTCCACAGCCAACGCCCAGAACCGATCCAAGCGACCCCGCTCTTTGAGTTTATCCGAGTCCCCTCCTCCACACAGGAAACGCTCACGCAACCAGGATCAGATGGATATCTCGTCAGAGATCTGGAAACTATTTGGCAAGGATCGAGGCATGTATATCTCGCGGGATGTGCTCAGCGATGACGAGGATATGGAGGCCGATGCGACTGTCCTTGAGCGAGAGGAAAAAATGAGGTCAGCGACAGTTTCTCTTATTTTCTATTATCTTATATTGATTTTCTGTTCTCTTCAATAGTGCTCGGATTGCCAAAAGAGAAGAGATGTTGGCTGCGGAAGAAGAACGTCGCCATGAAGAAGAAAAACGCCAGCGCAAGAAAGAGAAGGAACGCGCCGTTGCTCGTGGACGTTGAGTTTATTTGTTTTCTCCTTTCTTCGGTGGAATGTCTTCAAATCTATATTGGATTTCTTCATGTTCTTGTCATGTACTTTTGCAGTACATGAACGTCACCGACAGTAACGATTGCTTGGTTTCTGATGTCTATGGCGCGGAATAGTTTTCTCACTTTTTCCTTTCTTTTCATCAACTCTCTTCCCCCCTTTGGAACTCAATAGTCTATCTTACAATTGTTTGGATTCTCTTCTCCATCAATCAATATATCTCCAGCATTACACATACAATCACGTTGCCTTTCGTAGATCGTACCCTCATAACACATCTATATCATTCTATCCTGTTGTTGCTATCATGTTTAATTACTTACACCCATGCCTTGTAAATTAGTACGCAGTGTCTCATTGCAATGAATTCAAAAGCGGAATCTTACTCACCCAAACCGGTGCCAGTTTCCGCAATCTTGAAAAATCGTGTCAGTTCTAATTAGCCGCGGCTGTCGTCTTCAAAAAACGACAGCGTTGTTTTAAACTGCGAGAATTGGACGAACACTCATGGCTCCTAGAGCCACTATTTCTTTTTCTTAAACAGCAGGCTAAAGGCAAGACCCATACCTGTGAATAGCCTCGAAATCTTAGAGTCACTCATACAATATTAAAGTTCAGGTTTATGCATTACACCGCCGAAACCAGTCGGGCAGGCTCAGCAAAATGTGTGTATATACATCCCGTAAAAACGTTAACGATCCTTACATTAAAGTGTTCAGTTGCCGCCGGACTGCAGATGCCCATGCAGCGCCGCTGGTGGCTAATTGTCGTGCGACTGGCTGTGGTGAGGCCTCAACCGACCGACGCGATTCTGTACTTTGGACGCCGGCTGGAAGTTTGCACCGGACTGCAGATGCCGAGGAAGCACCGCTGATGGCCTGCCGCGCAATTAGATGCGAGGGGTCCTCGTCCGACCGACGCGATTCTGTAGTTTGGTCGGCGGCTGCAAGTTGGCACCGCATTGCAGACGCCAATGAAGCACCGCTGACGGCTAACCGACGTGCAATTGGCTGCGAGGAGGCCTTGTCCGACCGACGCGCTGGCGTGGTGCTGTCGCCGGCTGCATCGGGCGCAGCGGCATCGGGAGCACCGGTACTGGAAGGGTCGGGCGATGCGGCGTCACTGGCTGTTGGTTTAGCTTCATCGCTAGCAGTGGCTGTAGCGGCGTCACTGGCGGTGGCAGTAGCAGATTCGCTGGCGGTCGGTGAAGCAGCATCGCTAGCGGTGGCAGTGGCAGACTCGCTCGCTGTCGGGGTAGCAAAGCCACTGACGGTGGCTGAAGCGGCTTCAGTGGGGGATGCCGTAGCAGACTCACTGGCTGTGGCGGTGGCATCACCAGACGCAGTTGCCGTAGCACTGGCGGAAGCGCTGGCCGTGGTGGATGCAGCATCGGCGGAGGCTTGGGTGGCAGAAGCGCTCGCGGTTTCCGCACTGGAAGAAGCGGAGGCGGTAGCCGCAGAGGCGATGGCAGCGGCCGCAGCATCTGAGCTAATGAGCGTCGTGGACTGGGAGGACGAGATCACAGTGCTCGATGCGGCGGCGCCATTTCGAAAGGCACCCTTTGCACCAGCACCATGGGCAGCACCATGGGCAGCACCATGTGCAGCAGCATCAGCAGGCGTGTCGAAAACGGTAGTCTTGTTGAACGTGAGGGTTTCCTTGATGGTGGTGGCAGGTTCGCGCTTCTCGTAGAACTCATGGTAGACCCGACGAGGGTAGCGACGTTGGCGCTCTTCCCGCACTTGAACAACGGGGGCAGAGCTGTCAACAGGCTCGCGAGATTCGATGACCTCGGGGAAAGGTTCATCTCTCTCGGAGACGAGACGAGCAACGCGACGGCTGCCTGTCCCGAGCTGGGAGCGTCGGCGGTTGTCCTGTACATCAATGATGGCAGCCCGGGCAATGAGTTGCACCGGTGGGCTGATCTCAGAGCGAGCGACGGATTCAGTGACAGGGTCCACCAATCTAGGAGATGTCGAGGTTAGAAAATAGATTTCTTTCTGTAAAAATGAACATACCTGATTGGAGCGCCGAAGACCGAGACGGCGTTGAAGACCAAGGTGGTAAGGAGGAGAGTCGAGACTGAGGAAATCATCGTAAGAACAGACGAAGAAGTCAGAGATATGTCTTTCAGAAGGTTTGTGGGGATGTCGACCAGCGAAATAGACAGACTCTAGGGGCAACCTGGCACCGAAGAGATAGTGGATGGGAGCACTGCTAAGGAATCATAATGCTTGCCACGTCGTTTTATACCCGCTGGAGGTCCAGGAGCATCAGTATCCTGGGAAACATTTGGAAACACAAGCGGTCAGGTTATCTCCAGCCGTTGCAATCCATCATTCGGCTGTACTGCCTCCCGTAAATGCGCCAGGGGCCAAGTGTTTCAGGGACTCTTTTACCTTCCATAGCCTTGAGCTTACATACATGTGGCTGTAGCATGCGGATCCTTGGCGAGGCCGCCGAAAGTCGAAGAGTTGGCCAACACCACCAGAGATCACCCTGTGGCTTCACTCGCGCCATATATCTTCCTGGGATGATATGGATTATGGGGACGTTTCTAGGGGTAAGTATCTTTGTGATGGCCGAACTGTATGCAGCTAGAGCAATGCGACTTCGAAGGGCAAAGGTGACCCACGTCCATATTCCGGTCAGTTCGGTAGGATTGGCAATGGCTATGCGGGAATGATCGTGCACATCATCGCTCTACCTAAGAATAGAGGCAGCTCCGCTAGCTCTCCCTTGGCAAAACCTCCTTGGAGGCGTATTTGAACGGATTCGACGAGAATCGAAGGACCCGAGAGCCTCGAAGGAGAATAGAGACAACGGCTGGTTGATGGTAAGTTTTGGGTTGAAGAAGCGATCTCCTTGAAAGGCTGATCTGTGATCAAGGGTTGATGCATTTCGGAAGTTGCCGCAGCAGGATCAATTGGCGCCTGACCTTGGACGGCTTGGAACAAGCATTTTGCCAGAATGGGCATCATACGAAAGAGCATAACGGTACAGTCAGTCATACCCACATTGGTTCGGAATACGAGAATCCAAAAAACATTTATTTCACGCCTTACACAGACTCACACACAAGATCGAACGATTAGAATTCAATTCGAAGGAAAGCTACAGAGCAAAAAAACAGTGCATATAAGTAAATAGATAGCAGCGGAGAAATCTCGACGCAAAAGCAGTTTAAATAAATACCCAGACAAAGGAAAGCGTATGTATGCTACAGAGCAAGATGCAAAGGCTGCCGAAGTCACGGCGTCTAGAAATCGAATGCGAAAGGAATGATGGTGTAGGTCGAGTGAAGGTCGATCTTGAACGGTATCTTGAAGGAGTGGAAGAAGTCGAATTTGATTCCCTTTTCTTGAACGAAGCCTCCTCAAGGCATGCAAAGAGAAAAACCGTCAGAAAGGGTGGACTCGATCTGTTTTCCGGCCAAAACACAGCCGTGAAAACAGTGGCGAGGGTAGCTGTTTAATTGCACTGGAATTTTGTGCAGATAGCCGGCGATACCTGAGGGAGAGGTGCGGGTTGCGCTTCACGAGCGAAGTGGATATTGGCAACATTTTCTCGGCGCTAATTGGAACCATCTCGTGAGTTTTCCTATTAATGGCTATTTTGGGTTGAATGAAACGTACGAGGGCCACCAAAAGCTCTGGGTTAGATGGCGCAGGCATCGGGACGGGGGTTGCAGACACGAAAACGGTTGCTAGGAAAAAGCAAAGGGTAAGTGTTGGGAATGGAAGTTATACGGAAAATAAGAGAAACACGTACCACAGGCAAAAAGAACGATGCTGGCGATTGAGAACTGCATTTTCGTTCAAAGCGAGAAGACAGGGACTGTGTGGTTAAGGAGGTCGATTGAATAGCTGAGGTCGCTATCAGATAGTTGGAGAATTGGGAGTGCGATGACTCTAAACCATCCTCTGACGATCCATTTTATATTCGAGACGGTCTGGGTACCATAATGTATGGGACAAGGGGAACGACTAGATTTGGTGGTCGCATTGTGGTCTTCGATGGCCCTGCAGAAATAAATGGCCGCAACATAAACGAAAGAGGACCAGAGAAACGTCTCTATATTTTTGGTGATCTTGCTGTCAGTGGACACACCAACCCAAACTGTCCAAATCGAGTACTTCTCTTGTGTTTGCTGAATTTGGTTTGGTCGTCCACAATAATATTAAATACTACACTTCAACGTCGTCAAGTCGACTCCCAGCTCGCTAATCAGTTCAAGTTATTCAGGCACATTCCTGTACTTTACAGTTCAGAGTGTGGCGAAGCGCCCGTACTTGATTGCGCTTTTATTGGACATTTGGTGCCAACTACCTAAGTACAATCGAGCCCCTCTTAACCCATATCCTTAGTAGCACATATTACCCCGCAACCCATAGTTTTTTTGGCTACCAAATCGCTATTTTGCACCAAAAGTTGCCTCTCATAACCCATAACCTTCAATAACCCATAGCCTAGGCCGTTCACGGAGGGGTATGGGTTAGGAGAGGTTCTACTGCACCCCTCCGCCAAGATCTTGAAATCACCGACCCTGTGATGACCCTGTTTTCATTCTCAGATCTTATAGAAAGCCGCCCATTCACGAATGATGCGCATTTAATTAACGTCCTCGCTGAATACATATATTTGTTGGCCCTCTTGTCTGCGACTGATTAAAACTTTTCTATAGTATCCTTTCATTCAGTTTAATCGTCTCTGTACAACAGCACTCGCTAACTAATAAATACCAGGTAAGACTGAATACGGAACTCCCTTTGCCCACCGATCCCATTGCGCACCAAACTGTTTCCTGAGTGCCTTATCTTCGTTTGACATCCTTGTCAGCGTCAAGTACAACATCCCTAGTATGAGGGGGCCCGCAATAGCCAGTACGATGGCTTTTCCCACCACCGTGTTCCACAGGCCCGATTCTCTGACCCACGACCCCCTTCCGAATTGCCACAAAAACCACCCTGGATGAGATATTACGAGTCCGGTATAACTTGGATGGCGGACAAACGAATATGGTCCTCCTGTGACTAGCTGATGGTCCCTCTGGATGCTGGCTTCGAAGCGGAAAAATCTGCCCAGGTATCGGTACGTGATCACCCTGATCAAAGTACCAGTTATCATCATAATACCGCCAATCGTAGTAAGCGTCGATAGGTGAAGGTTTGCAGGATTTCCTCCTTCAAGGACGAACAAAGAGAGGATGAATTTGGATAGAGGTGATGTCGGATACTGGTAGGCTATTATTGTGGCTATCTCTGCAAATCCGGCCAAGAATTGAAGGCGCTGAATGTCTACATTAGCATTCTTTCAGTTTTCAAACAAGATTCTTGAATTACCGTCACGTATTTTGGGAATGTCTGGGTGTACGAGGCGGATTCCAAAACCTGGGTCTTTTGTTCATGGATTCGTTCTTCTTTCACTGGTGCAGGATTCGGCGACGTTACGCATCGTTTGAACGCCAAGGAGAAACCGAATATCAACGGTATTTTGGCGAGTGACATTGGAGCTCGATCTTGAAGATTCTTTGTGAGCGTTCTCTTTTTATAGACAGCCTTTACATGCCGCCGGGGAGTCTACCGAATCCCGATGTGAGCTGAGTAATGTTGCGATTGGAATTTGGCAACTTGTGTCCAGCTCTGCAGGGTCTGTTGTCATAAGGTCATGTGCTCACGGAATAACATGCAATTTTGGAGCAAGTTCGCGCTTGATGCAGCTTGATGCCCCAGAGTTGAGCTCGAGCCACGTATGTTTCCTTTGGCATAGGTACCGTTGGAAAACTCGAATTTTAGGCGCCGTTATATTACCGTAAAAGGAAACTGTAAATTATCCATTGCGCCTTGGCGCACACGAACTTCTCTGCATAATTAGATTCATTCGCTATCAGTGAATTGCTAGCAATACTTACGAAGTGACGTTCTGAGAAGAGTCTCGGCTTTGCGTCTTCCCTGCTTATTCTTAGCACATGCGTCGTGTTGGTGGCGGGACACAGACTATAGGCTAGGAGTCCTTAGGGACTGGGACAGAAACCGGCAACGGCCGGCCGGTCCCTGGCCTGAGCGCTGAGCAAGCATTACTACGTAATACTTCGTCTTGACTCTTCCCCACAGCTGGGCCCACTTCAAGAATTGGCACCGTACGACAACGAGAACGTCTTGCCAAATTATTCTTCAACTCCGTTTTTCCGAATAAACGATTCTACTCACAGAAAATTATATCACGATTCAGTTCTCTTTCAGGACAATAAATTATACATCGATATCAAGATTCAAGATACAGGAGCAAGTTCGACAACACTACAGACCGTGCGGTCACTGTTAATTACAAGATAAAGAAATACACACCTACACCTACAGATATCGTACACCGACAATTTGGAAAGTATCAATTCTCCATCGTTCCTTGATCGTTCCTGTCAAACCCTGCTAAAGCTCACGAAAGGGCTCACGCGAGCGAACGGGACGTTATACCATCTATCCTGCTCTTTCACCAGAAATGAACGTCCAGCAGGCGAAGGCAAGGTCCAAGGCCATGCGTTATCCGGGGAATGTGCGTCTAACTCCTGTTCGAGCTCGGGTCCTTCCAAATATCGTCTCTCTCCATGAGATGACCTCGAATCACTGTTATCATCACTCCGCGCTTCAAACCTGCGGCCATGTTTTTGCTCGATTCCAGCGGAGAGATCTCTTTCATGAAGATCGGCCTTGCTGGATAGCAACTTGCCAACAACCAACTCTTGTGGTCCTCGCTCTCGAGAATCGTCGCTCGTGTCGCTATCGACCTCGTATTCCTCACCGCATTGCATGTCTCCTCGGTCGTATAAATCGGTGGCGTCGAAATACTGGGCGTCGACAATTTCGTCCTCGAGCACCATCTGAGCGCGAAGGTCTTCCTCGTCCTCCAGCTCTTTGGCGTTTGGATATTCCCGGTGATCACGACCAAACAACATCCCTTCTTCGAAAATTGCCCGTAGATCAGGATCTGGCGAATAGGAATCGTCGTCGTCCTCGATCCCCCGAGGATAGTCGTATTCATCGTCTGCGCGCCCGTACAAATCCTCTACGTCGAAATACCGTGCTTCGTAGTCCTCTGCGCTCGAACGAGAGTAGAAGTCGATTTCTTCGTCCAGCCGCGCAAAAATGTCGTCGCCGTCGGCTATTTGATGTTTATAAAGCTCAGAAGCTTCTGGGAGCTCATGCTCGTAGAACGAGTGGTCGATTGCGAGCGGGTAGCTCTCTGTGGCTCGTGGGATGGAGTGTCGATCCATTTCTTGTGCGCTATTTGTCATCTACGCCCTGCGCAGGAGTTAGGTAGGCGTTAACAGGTAATATGGTTTTGAAAAATATATAAACCTGCCTGGAAGAAGCAAACGACGGGAATGGGTGCTGAGAACAGTGAAATACGCTTGGATGTGGGTGTCACCGTCATCCACGACTGAGAAGTGCGATTAACGTTTGTGGTGCAGACATCCGCCTTATAGCGGTAAGAGTTGGTCGTCGAGGGGAGGCCAGGAACCCATATGCAACCCTGCAGTATCCGCTTAAATACAGCACTTCCGTTATGAATAGTGTAAGCATGTTCATTACGGATGTTAACGTTTACTCCGTTGCCAAGATAACGACAGATGTGATATGTACAGATGGTCGACTGACCCCGCGCTCGTGCTTTCCGAGCCCGACGGATGTTTTTCTACCGTCCTCTGTAGCAGACTGCCTATGTAGAAAGGATATCGATATGTGCGCATAACAAAAACAGCTTTTGCATTTGAGCTCCATAAATATTTCTATAGTTTGGTAAGTACAGAGCCAGTCGAGAATTTTACATTTATGATTCATAATCTTTTGGTATCGTTATATCAACGTATAAAGATGTTGTCTCTAAGCGACTATCCTGGAAAGCTTGCTACATTGGTATCACCCCACCACAGACCCATGGGTCCATTTTTCCAACGTAGAAAAATCTTTGTCAAGCGCGTGAATTTTCGTTCGTTCGTAAGCAACGTCCGCATCGTGACCCGCGGGAGTTGTCGCACCCATCGTAACACCGTACATAAGTCGTACCATCGTTACCGAGACGTTACTGTGTCGTCAATAGTTCAAATGAAGATACTTATACCGGCTTTTTGGAAAGGCTCTTCTCAGGCCGCCCGTTGTGACCTTCGCGTCGCCTTGGGCTTTTTGGGGAGCAACACCGTGCAGCGTATACCCACCAGGGTGAGCCCCAGGAGGATGTAGTAAACCATGTTCCCACCCGCAAGTCCTCGTTGGAGGGATATAGAGAAGAGAGAAGAGGCAAAAGTCGGAGCGAGGGATCTCATGCCAGATCCGAGCATCTGCGCGACGCCGTTCACGGTACCCATAGGTCCGCCCTCTTCCACATTTTCTACGAGGATGACTTGGATAGATCCTTGACGTGCAAGAAATGTAAGTCCGTGATTTTTTTTGCTGAGATTTCCCAGAGAGTTCACTCACCATAGGCCATGTAGATCAGGGTCTGGAAGCCGAGCTGTATCATCATGCAGGCGATGACCCGGGCATCAACTCCTCCTGCCCGCTTCGCGAAGAAGCTCATGAGCGGGTACATGAGGAAGCAGAAAAAGAGGCTCGAGAAGGATACGATGTACACCTTCCTGGCACCATAATTTCTGATAAAACGCCCTAGGAAATTGGCCTGAATAATGGAGTTGACGCAACCGAAAGCGCCCAGTGTAATGCCAATGCGGAAAGGATCCAAGCCAAGACCACCCAGTGCGACCGAGGTAGAGTACATGAGTGGTAGGAGAACGAAGTGGCACATGTCCAAGAAAGTGAGGAAGACGTGATTCGTGAGGGTCATGAGAAGAGGACGCGTAAGTATGCTTCGGAAGCTTGGGTTACTTCTTTGGCAGGATAAGGTGTCTGAGCCTTGGTCGACCACGGTAGATGCATCCGACGAGGACGCGACATGACATGACGAAGAAAGACTATCGGACCCATAGCTCGGATTTTCTCCATGGCTCAGTAGTTGACTTTCCTCCGTCACATCCGAAGTCAGAATATCGTCTGATAGGGTTTTGTTATGCCTCTCGAGCCTCTCCCGAGCAACAAGTGAGGGCAAAGTCTGCAAATTAAGTGGTCAGCAGAAGTATGAAGCGGAAAAAACCATAAGCTCACTTCTTTTAATGCAAAGGACGCAATTGCAAAGGTGGCAAACGCGAACAACCCAGCGATGGCGCAAGGAAGGAAGTAAGGATGTGTTCGCAGGTAGGCTATGCGACCTAGTGTATCTGGCCATCTCTTGGCAGCGTTGGAAAGAACACCGCCGACAATAGGGCTGGAGATTTACGATGAGCATCATTATCCACATTATGACGTGATATCGGACTTGCCCTGATGTTGTACCAAAACTCCATATCAATGGCATGTATGCATAGGCATCTCCTCTATTGGTAGAATCTGTCATCTGAATAGACATGGGTGTTAATCAACCAAAGGCCAACGTCGAAGGAATTCATACTAACCTCCGCAATCATACTTTTTGATACCCCTATGTGGAAACAAACGAAAAATCGAAGTTGACAATGTGCACATACAGGAGATCGAATAGAGGTTTACGTACCTATATTGCCATTGAAAACACCCTGGAGACTACGTGATACGACGAGGGGCCAAAAGGTGGTCTCCATGCCGAACATGAGCATCGCAAATGCTAACCCTAGCGGACCGAAAAGTAGGACTGGCCTCCGGCCATAACGATCAGAGAGGTATCCCCACTGAACAACCGTCAAGCTTTCCGCGAAGAAGAAAGTGGATTCCTGGAAAAATCGTTGTGTTTAATGTCTTTCCTATACGATGAAAATTTACGCGCACGATAATACCAGCATAATAGCCCGTCTTTTTTTCATCTCCTCTCGTGATCCCTGTCTCTCGCACGAACTGGTTGATAAAAGGATAGATAACCGTCGCCGTGACCGGCTCAGCGATTTGAATGAGGAAAACGCTGAGCAACTGAAATTTTGGCAAAGGTGTCGGTTTTTCGAAATCTTCAGTTTCTTCGTCGTTATACAGCGTCACTCGGCCCTCTTCATGAGCAGGTCCTTCTACCAGCGACATTCCTAAATTTCAAAGGGGAGAACCTGAGAGAGAGCAAGAAAGAACTCTAGGAGGCAAATATGTGAGGACTGAGGAGCAAATTTGATAACAGACTTTATAAACACGATGACTCATGCTTATCTTAAGTCCTGAGAGACGACAAGCTCCGGGTGAAGGGTGCAATATAACTGCAGACATGGAAAGTTCTCAGATTTTCCTGATGAATTCGTTCTGATGAGGGGCAGAAGTTGCCAGAAAACCATCGGTTCTGTGGACCGACCTCAGAACCGATGGTGCAGGGCTTGTGCAGGGCTCGAAATGAACCACCAGGCTCAGCGCTGAAAAGTCATACACGTGACCTTCGAATCCTTTAGGGCTAATTTTAGTTGGCCCCGAAGGGACGTATTTGCTTGGTATTTGCGACAGGTTTCTCGAAAAGCCAGAAGAGCACTGCACCGCACACTGTTAAGGAAAATAAATGTTGGCATGTTGGTTCAGATCCATCAACTTGGAATACAGTTTCAAGTTCTTCCCAGCTATGGACGCATCTAAAGCGCGTTTGAGCCAGCAAGCGACGGGCACTGCAGGCGGGGTATCAACAAAGCTATTTCTGAAATTACCCTTAGTCTCTTGTAGAGGTAGATAGATGACATATTGTAAGAAAGCTGTCACTAAGTACTATCCCATGAACGGTCTAAACAGACATTACCGATCTCCTAAGTGACAGCGGTCCGATCTCTTTTCCGTGAATTTCTTGGGTAGCAGCACCGTGCAGCGGATGCCCACCAGCGTCATGCTCATAAGGATATAATAGACCATATTTCCGCTAGCGAGTCCTCGTTGGAGAGATATCGAAAACAGGGAGGACACAAATGTTGGGGCAATGGTCCTCATGCCTGAGCTAATCATCTGGGCGACGCCGTTCACAGTACCCATTGGCCCGCCTTCAGGCACATTTTCTACGAGGACTATTTGGAGAGATCCTTAAGGTACAAGAAAAAGCAGTCAGGTATTATTTGCATGAGATGTCCCAATGGGATCACTCACCATAGGCCATGGAGATCACCGTCTGGAAAGCAAGCTGCACAATGATGCACACAACTACAAATCCATCGACTCTTCCGGCTCGTCGAGCGAAGTGGCTCATGATCGGATACATCATGAAACAAAAGAAGAGGGCCGAGAAAGAAACCATGTAGATCTTCCGAGCACCAAACTTCCTGATGAGGCGTCCTAGAAGATTGGCCTGGATGAAAGCGTTGACGAAACCAAACGTGCCCAATATCGTGCCTATTCGGAAAGGATCCAGCCCAAGGCCGCCTAGTGGAATCGACGTGGAATACATCAACGGTAAGAGGACGAAGTGACACATATCGGTGAAAGTCAGGGAGACCTGATTTATCAAAGTCATCAGAATAGGCCGAGTAAGTATGGATCGGAGCTTTGGTTCGTTATTCTCCTCAGATCGAGGGTTTAACTGGATTGGGCTAATAAGAATAGAAGATTCGGGTGCGTTGTGCTGGGAACCGTTGACTCGACTTTCTGTTTCGCCAAGCAGTGGAGTTTCTTCAGTGGCAATTGGTGCGATTTCATCACCTGAAATGTTGTTCCGGAGCTTTTTACGTTGTTCTTCGGCGACGAGGGAGGATAAAGTCTAGAGACTAGTCAGCAGGATCGTAGACCTTAATACTGCCAGAACCCACCTCTTTTAACCCAATATACGCAATAACAAAAGTGATAAATGCCAAAAAACCCGCGACAGCGCATGGAAGGAAATATGGATGCGTCCGGAGGTAGGAAATGCGACCAAGGGTATCTGGCCATCGCTTTGCAGGATTGGAGAGAACACCGCCAATTAAGGGTCTATACAGATTCTTACGATGAGCATCGTGCACTAATTCATATCGGTATGTATTGCACTCACCCTGTTGTCTGACCGATACTCCATATTAGTGTAACAAACGCATAAGCGTCCCCTCTATTACTAGAGTCAGTGATCTAGTTGGGAGTTGACTTCAGAATGTGCAGAAGAATAATATGGCTCCCCAGGATTGACCTCTGCGATGATACTTTTCGCAACTCCTATGTTGCCGTTGAAGATACCCTGGAAACAGCGGGTTACGACTAGGGACCAGAAGGTCGTGGATGTGCCGAACAAGAACATCGCAAAAGTCAGGCCTAGCGGCCCAATGAGGAGGATTGGTCTGCGTCCATAACGATCTGACAGATAACCCCACTGAAGGGCAGTCAAGCATTCTGCAAAAAAGAATGCAGACTCCTGAAACAAAGTCATCCTGGTCGATAAGTCTGTTCGTAATAACGGTCCAAATGCTATATACGCACGATGATACCAGCATAATAACCCGTCCTTCGTTCGTCCCCATTCGTGACCCCTGTTTCTCTGATGAATTGGTTGATGAATGGATAGATAACCAAGGCCGTGATGGGTTCCGCGAGTTGAATCAGGTAAACGCTAAGCAACTGAAATTTCGGTAGAGGCGTTGGCTTATCCAGTTCGACGGCTTCATTGTCCCCAGGCGAAGTCGTGAGATCTACTTGGGTTGGTCCTTCCTGTGTCATATGTCGGCCTTTAATTCCAGCAAGCCTGATGAGAGAGTCCTGAGGGAGAGCCAACGCAGACGACCTCAGACTTTGAGATCCCTATAACTGGTTTGCGAATGGAGTCGGAGCCTGGGGGAAGCACAGTGTGAGTCATGCTGCAATCAAATCCTAATGGAGTCCTGGAAGAGTTCATCTTGGCGAAACTAGTATTCGGAATTTTCCGGACGAAAGGCGGCACTTCCAGGAACGTCTACTATAGAAAAAGCTCGAGAGAAAGATGCGGTCTTCTCGTGCCGTAGTGACTGCCAGCCCGGGTTAAAGGCGCCGCTATCGGGCCTCGGACGCCTGCTCAGCTATTGAAATGTTGAAATTGACTTTTACACCTCTCGAAATACATCTTTAAAATGGCTAGGAGGCATAACCTAGCTGGAAAATACGAGAGGCCTTCTTATTTCTCGAACTCGCCCAACACTTTCTCAGTATTGATAAAGTTGACCTCAGTAACATCAAAATCTAAATGATAAGTATTGGTGAGTAGAGATGATAATTAGATTTAAGACGTAACATACCATCAGGGATCATTGTTACATTGTTTCGGAGGAACTGCATGACATGTTGAGAGCTTGAAGTAAAGGCTGGCCATTCCGCTAAAAAAGGGAGCCTAAATAAGCGAATAGTGAGTACTACAAGATGCAGTCATGCTTACGGCCAGGGTTTAGATCATTGACGAAGTTAATATAGAAATCCCTCATCTGTGTGGAGAGGCCTACTTCGACCGATGCGACTGATGGTATTGGGCCGAATAATAGCTCGAGTTCAGAGGCATGCGCAACTGAGGTGATACGATTAACTGGGGTGATTTAATGCCAGTTAAGAGAGTTGCTTGCCTCCTAGGGAAATATCATTGCCAGGAATAAATTCGCGGAAATAGTAGGCGAACATGGGTTGAAGTGCCGACGCATGCTGGAAGAAGAATCTTCTTGGGGACAAGAACATCTGATCGGTGTACCACGCCTCCGCTCTGTCAAACAGTGAGTCACCTGTGTTGAAAGGCGCTCCGAGAGTGGGATCGTTGGCTGGGAAGAATGCAAGGAATTTGTTGATGACATCGCTTGTCAGAGTGCTGTTGTCAATAACGAGATGACCGATGAAGTTCACGAAAGCAGATGTCTCTGTTGCCCCAGATAGCCCTAAATTGCGGACGCTTGTGCTGAAAGTCGTCCCTTCATTGACCTATGTAATTGTCGTAAGGTACTCATTCCATGCATGGAGGATTGAAAACAAACATTTGTTCCAGCAAGGTATGGAAGGTGCAAGAATTTCCCTGATTTTATTACCGTTGAAGCCCTTTCTGGAACGAAGCTGCCAGATGGACCGACTGAGGGTTGCCATAATTGACCATTCAGAGTTGTATCTATCATGCTGTTACTGATATTAAGAAGAGTCTGACAAGGCGGCATGCTTCAGCGCTTGACAATCCGTGGTGGATTCGTGCAACTCACATCAAAAGGCACCTTCTGTAAACATGAGATAGCGGAGGCCCCAGCCGAGCATCCAGTTGCTTGAAGCAGACGAGCAAATGGTTTTCCTGGTTTATCAAATGTACTAACATCAGGAGAGTTTTTGCTGAGAAGGAGAACACTTTATGAAGAGGTATTTTCGCCGGAAATAACTGCGACGACGTACAATGGCCCAGTAGAAGAGTCAGCTATTCCCGCGCGGAAGAGGCTGCGGTCTGCTGGATAGAGGAAATGAGCTTCAACGCTTCCTGCACCAGCAGACTAGAGAAGATCAAGTTCGTGAGTGGACCAAGACACATGACGGGCACATATGTAAATTACCTGCCCCCAAATCGTGACCTATGTCATACAGTAGTTAGATTCGATATTATAGGTACTTAAATAAAATGGGCTCACTTTAGCTGGGTCGCCACCAAAAGCGGCAATATTTTCCTGGACGAAGACAAGAGCCTGCCGTTGATCTTGTAAACCCATGTTGAGATCCTTTGGTGGTATACTGGAGCTCGCCAGCTGCGAAGGGTTAGTCGAAAAATAACATGAAAAAGAGGGCGATCAACGTACGAAACCGAACGTGTTTACTCGATAGTTCCTGCGGATGAAACGGCTCTTTAGTTGATATGCTTCTGTAACTTTCAAGAGGCGGCATACGTGGAGACAAAAATGATAGGCTTCCCAAGTTCAACACTTCTCTGGATAATCTCTACATGAATTCCTGTCACTGTTCCTAAATATTACAAATAGAAATAAAAAAACTTACCCGTTGGGTCAAACGCGGGATTTGACGCAGAACTTCATGCTGCCAGCTAAGAAGCGATACGGCACATATGGTCATTCAGATCTTACTTTGTGGTATATGCACCTCCCTGAGAACAGCCTGAGCGACGGAGCAGCTATATACATGAGAATACTTACATGGATCCAAAACAAAACAGGAAGCTTGGCATTCTGTTTCAAGTTTTGTGGCCGCCAAATCTAATTGCATCGTCAAATTTAGCCGTCGAATGCAATGAATTTATACGTACATTTAAATGGAGACAGTCTTCTCCAATCGGAGCACCAAGTTCAGAATTAGGAGGCTGAGGACAGGCATTTCCAAACTTTGACGCGTCTTTCACCGCGCTGGATGCCTGGGTGACAGGTACTGGAGCCTTGAATCGAAGATTTCCTACAGGTTGCAATGCGAATGGGATCCCAAGGAATTTATCCGTGCCATCTGTGGTTGAAACACCACGGAAGATTCCTGTCTGCAGTTTTACGTCCACAGTTCCTGCCGGAGGTGCCCCGAGAACGCAGCAGGCACCATACAGTGGAAGTAATAACTTGAAGAGCGGCGAAGGGGTGGTGCGCATGTTTACTCACGACAATAGGCCACTGTCCTCGAGGTGGTACGATAAAGGACTGCGAGATATGGGCAATAAAAGCTCGGTTTAAGTTCCCTTTATAAGAGGATTGACTCACGTCTCTGTATGGCTCATAGCATCTTGGTCTCGTGAACATCGCAGACCGTGTGGTTCAGAAAGCCTTCAGAACGTTCCATGCAAAGCTAGCCACAGTCGACACTGAGAAAAAGTAGCACGCGCAGCAGATGACGGAATAAGCGCAGAAGTGTGGGAGACCCTCTCCATGGTCTTTGAAGTGCGAGAGTGAAAGGCACATTTATAGCTATGTTCTTCGTTAATCGCTTAATAAAGTTATCTCTACGGACGCTTTATTAGCGTGGAGGATCCCTGCTCTTGTGAATGGATGTCTGTCCTGGGAGTCCAACCTGAATGTGAAGTCTTGTCATGGGAGAAAGAAAGAAGGGTGTTTGTCTGTGTTGTGTCTTTGGAACTCTTGGGAGAGCGATGTGACCATGTATGCCGCCATAACGTGGAAAGGGTAGGTTGAAGATACCTTGAAGTAATTCTAACAGTTTATTTGGGGAACAAGTTGGCTGTTAAATTCCGTCATTTACTTCTCAAATTCACCCAACACCTTTTCAGAGTTGATGAAGTCGATCTCAGAAACTTCCCAATCTAAATAACGATGTGGTCAGTGAGGAGCATAAGAGTGCGAGGACGCCGCACACTGCATACCATCGGGGATCATGGTGATGTTGTCTCGTAAAAGTTGCATGACGCGCGGAGAGCTTGGAGTGTACGTTGGCCACTCAGCTAGAAAGATATTCCAAGTTAGAATACAATGCACTACATGCGTGAATCCATCCTTACGACCAGGATTCAGATCGTTGACGAAGTTGATGTAGAAGTCCCTCATCTTGGTAGCGAAGCTTGTTTCAACAGATGCGACTGGTGGTATTGGGCCAAACAACAGCTCGAGCTCGGAGGCATGTGAAACTAAGAGCGATATAAGTAAGTGAAAGAACGTCTGACCTAGTTCATGGAGCTACTTACCTCCGAAGGTGATGTCATTGCCTGGAATGAACTCGCGGAAATAATAGGCAAACATGGGTTGAAGTGCCGACGCATGCTGGAAGAAGAATCTTCTTGGGGACAAGAACATCTGATCGGTGTACCAGGCCGCAGACCTGTCGAACAACGAATCGCCCACGTTGAAAGGCGCTCCCAGAGCAGGGTCATTGGCTGGATAAAATTTAATGAATTCATCGACGACGTCGCTTGTTATTGTGCTGTTATCAATGACGAGATGGCCGATGAAATTCACGAAAGCGGCCGTTTCTGCTGCCCCAGACAGCCCTAGATTCAAGAGGCTTGAACTGAAACTCGTCCCTTCGTTGACCTATGTAATGCCCGTCAATTAAATTTCATGCAGGGGTGCATCCAGCACAAACGTTTGTTCCAGCAAGGTATGGAAGGCGCAAAAACTTTCCCGACTCTATTCTCTTCGAAGCTCTTTCTGGCACAAAGCTTCCTGGTGGACCGACCGAAGGTTGCCATAATTGACTGTTCAGAGTCGAGTCGATCATATCGTTGCTTATGGTAAGAAGAGTCTGTAGAGCAATTAGTGTTTCTTTGCAACATTTCTGAGCATTATTTAACTTACGTCAAAGGGCACTTTCTGTAAGCACGAGATAGCGGAATGTCCTGCGGAGCATCCAGTTGCCTCAAGTAGACGAGCAAATGGTTTTCCTGGTTTATCGTATATACTGGCATCCGGGGAATTTTTACTATGATGAAAGTCGGTACAAACAGTTGAAGCTCGGGAATATAATCAGGAACGCACAATGGTCCAGTAGAAGAGTCAGCAATTCCTGCACGGAAGAGGGTACGCTTGGCTGCGAATAGAAAATGAGCTTCAACGCTTCCTGCACCTGCAGACTAGGTGAAAATGCGAAGTCTGTGAATATGAAAATTTAGTTAAGGCATAATCTAACTAACCTGTCCCCAGATTGTTACCTGACCAGTCATAGTAAGAGAAGGCACTAAACTTTACCTGCGAAATCGACTTACTTTAGCTGGGTCGCCGCCAAAAGCAGCAATATTCTCCTGAACAAAGACTAATGCCTGCCTTTGATCTAGTAGACCCATGTTGAGATCTTCTGCAGGCACGCTGGAGCTCGCAAGCTATACGCGCATCAGATCAAAGCAGGTTGCGAAAACCGCGAAGAAACGCACAAAACCAAAAGTATTGAGACGATAGTTGCTAAATATTCGATTTAGTCGGAGCATTGGCGTTAAATGAGAAGACTAGCGTACGTTGAAACAACAATGATTGGCTTTCCAAGCTCTACACTTCTGTTTATAATTGCTATAGAATGTTTTATCTTCGAATGTGCAGGAGATGGACAGCAAGTACGTACCAGTTGGATCAGTCGACGGAGTCGATCCAGAACTTCATTTTATCAGTACCGCTGGCATATTTCCAGTATAATTCAAGTCTCTTACTTCGATGTAAAAGCACCTCCCTGAAAAAAATGGTATGAGCATATGTCGAAATTTAGAATAAAGGCACAGACATGGATCCAGAACAGCACTGGCAGTTTGGCGTCCTTGCTTATATTTTGCGGCCTCCAAACCTAACCAATCTATCAGGAGGGTTAGATGCTCGGAACGGAACTTGATACAAACGTTCAAGAAGAGGCAATCCTCCCCAATGGGCGCACCGAGACCAGAGCTTGGGGGTTGGGGGCATGCATTGCCAAACATCGACGCGTCTTTAACCCCGTCAGATGCCTGTGTTATGGGAACAGGAGCTTTGAAGCGAAGACTACCAACAGGTGGCAGCGCGAAAGGTATCCCAAAGAAGGTCTCCGTGCCATTGGGGGTTGAGATTCCGCGGAAAATTCCCATCTTCAGCTTGACGTCGACGGGTGTTATTGCTGAAGGTGATCCTAGAACGCAACACGTGCCATAGAGCGCAAGAATTACCCTATATAGCGCCGAAGCGACCATTAGCATGACCACTGGAGGTGATTGTAAGTGAGTGGTGTAATGACAACAAACTGAGCGAGAAACGGACGAACCTAAGAGCGACCCTGTCCCTTTTATACAAGCATCCCGTAGGGTTTCCGCATCTCTGACAGATTTCAAGTCTCGTGAACATCGCGGACCGAACGTTTAGAAGGCCGTCATAATACTCGATGCACAAGTGGCAGGATTCCGTTTATAACTTCCAGGTTCTTGAACAATCGATTGGTCAAGAAGTTGAAGCGAGTATTTTTGCTGTTTCCGGGCCGCGTCAAGAACGTCAAGAACATGGTATTCTCATGAATGGAAGGCGATCCTGGGAGTTCGAGCTCAACTTGCAAGCTGCAATTGCAACGCATAATGTCGAGTGACATGTTGGCATGAGAGAGCCCGGAGAGGAAAACCGTAGGTATTTGTTTCTGTTGTCTACTTTATTCCGTGACCGATGTTGAAGTATCCAAAAAATGACCACCTTTGTGCAACCTTTGTGGCAAGAAAAAGATAGAATATTTCGGCGGTGAATCCACTACATGAGGCATTGGTACGGATATGTTTTAAGTAGAGTGAATCCGCTCAGGAATGGGACACCGAGCCGGGAATGTAAAATGCCCTGACGCGACGCGTTATTGACGCTTGTTTATTATCATCTAATGAAGCTGAAATTTGGCTGAAATGCTCAAGTTATGCTAGGTCGATGGCTTTACTTTCTGTTTTCATGGGTATCCATGATACGCCCAATATTACAGATTAATTGTCGAACTCGTACTTCCAAATGCCAGGGGCTAACTATATGGGAGGAAGGAGGTGAGCGAATGTAAGGTGTGAACGACTGACAGGACTAACATAATTTCATCGTCAGGAATGCCATGAAGGCACGAGTGAAAGACACGATAGGAAGGCAACAAAAAGGATTCTTCGGTCGCCAAAGATTAGATATTCTATCCAAAGGCATCGCGGCTTCCAAACCGTCAGAAACAAGCAGAGTGCCAACAACCATCTCTAGCAGAGGGTTAACTCTTGATATCGATCTAGCACATGCAAAACAGAAGATTCCATTGGACGACATGACATACAAGAAGTGCTTCATTCCGGGTCCAGTTCACATTTCGCCCAGCACACCTCGCTCGCACAAACGAACGCGAAGATCAGATGAGCATACATTCAGCTCCAGTGCGAGCAGGTCTGAAGTGCTCGATGCGCTGGACATATCCGAACGTCAGTCATCCAGCAGAGGTACTATATGCGCCAGATTAGTGATGCCGTCGTCAAAAGCTCTATTTTTGAGAAGACTCATGGATCAAATTCTCGCCATGCCTAATCTTGCATGTCTTTCTGGCAGTAGCGCCTCAAAATTGTCCTCAGCAACAACGTCCATTCGGAGCAGTGACAGGCCAGAAAGTACGAGAATTAGTCCTACGAAAGGATCGAAGAGAAAGGTATCGATTCTCTTGTGAAAAAGTTTGATTACTGAGCCAACTTAGTGTTCGCCAGATATCGAGTGTCGAAGAAGAACCACCTTTAGTAACCAGATATGTATCCACTGGCAAGCGGCATCCATATACGCCTCCTAGAGAAGACAACAACAACCAAAATATATTGGAGCCTCCATTCTCTAGACTTCGTCGTCAACGGGATAGCAAGTTTAAGAAGACTCCAGCAGAGTACATCTCCGAAGATGAGGATACCGGCGACAGTTCGAGGGAAAATATCGACAGAACTGTTCTTTCAAGCTCTTGGTTAGCTCCGGAGAGCCAATTTTCATTTCGGACTAGTGACGACGACGGCGATGAGAAGACTAAGTATGGAGAGTGGAGAACGTCCTCTGTTCGCTCCGTTTCCCGAAAGAGCGCAAGTGAGCCGTCAAGTAATCCATCACACCAAAACCATGGCGGAGAGACAGTCCAGATATTCCTGGAGCGGGCGCAGGATGAAGAGAGACCTTCTCTCCCATCTGCTATCATACTTGGTCCTGAACATAGACGACGCTATATTGACGGATCAATAACACAAAGTCGGCGAGACGAGTTAACGGTTTATGGGACCCTTTTCGAACAAAAAGATCCGTGGAACACGATAGGCTTCATTCTTGGGTTACCAGAATCCGACGATGCGAAAGACGTTTCGGACTGTCTTGTCGCGTCGGACTCCAGTTTTGAGGCAGAGGAAAACGCTTGGGACTCGCATTCAGATGAGGCAAAAGCCATCTGGGAAGATAAACCGAACGACGGAACTGGCATCGAGTTCGATGCCGACGATTATTTGGGATGCCAGTTTCCTACGGCGTCGGTTTGCACAGACGTAGGCGAGTCGCCTAATAACAAAAAGGACGAGGTAGCGGAGGCATCGCCTGTCGATTCTTGGGAGAACTGCGAAGGTCGCGTTCAGCTGGATGCAGCCCGGTCCTCATCCGCCGTTGAAGGCGCCGTTGAGAATGTCGGGCGGGTGATCCGGGATGCTGAAGAAGAGATCGACATTTCCGAGGTTTCTGCGCATAAACTGAATGAACATCGTCACAAAACATTTGGAAAGGATGCTACCACGACATCAATTCAACAGAAGGCTCCGAACGATGTGAACGTTTCGCTCGAATCTGATAGATCACATTATGCTCAGCCCGAGAACACCATGGAGATCATAAACGTCGAACTTTTCAACAGCGAGCATGGCGGTTGTGATACTCTCGGTATACCCCATTTACGAGAGATAAACGGGCGCTTCCTTGGACCATCGTTGTTTGACTACTTTGATGAGTCAGACTCCGGCGAACCTTAGTGCTGTAAATGTGAAGTTAAAAAAAGTATGGGAGGTTCAATTACATTTGTACACCAGCTGCTGTCCTCGTTACAAATACCATCGTCATGGAGTGGACCAGTTCAGGATTGTCAGCGTCGAGGTCGTGGTTAAGGACAAGCAGGATCGTTTTGGTGAAAAAGGAGAGACCGTGGGAATTTCGGCTGCCAGTGGCATTCCTTTTTGACTCGGTTTTGTCACCGCCACAGCACTTGTCTCCTACCACAATAATCCTCCAAACCCTTTTCTTGTTTCCACCACCTCGACTAGGACGACAATCTCAATTTTGCGGTAGCTAGGCTGTAATGTCTCTTTTCCCTGCCTCCTCGCCTGCGCCTGGTTCCAAGAACATAGCAGCGAATGCTTTGCGCAGCGCAGGACTCATTGACCGAGATGCACAAATGCGCGATGTTGCAGACCACCCAGGAGGGAGGAAGGGCAAGCTTCGCTCAGGAAGGACAACGCGACTGGTGGACATGTCCAAAGATGGGCCTACGGGCACGCGCATGGTAATTATACTACTCATTTTCATTTCCACTTGACAGGACCGGCATACTTGCACGCACTTGCTTAGTCCTGTCGCCATCTCCTTTTTCCTCCGAACATGACCAGGAGCTTACCGAACACTCGAATGTTACACGCAGCGACCCATCCGGCTTTCCGCAGGTGCACACGCTGGACCTTCCGATCCTCTAGCTATCCGTGGTGCCGCACGACCAACTGTTGCGGGGCGGATACGCAGAAACGCGCTTTCTGGAACTACGCCAGGTTCATTGTCATCAATACCGGTTCGTGTGGTAAAACCCAAAGCCGTGGATGCATGGAGGGAGTTCGTTCAGAAACGCTGGAATCCTGAGACACGATACCTGAATCTTGATGTAAGTTGCTATTTCGTCGATTCTCTTATGGCGGTCTTATCTTCGTCGGATCATTGTTTACGTTCCTCTGTACTTACATTCGCTCTGTAGTCAATGATTGAAAACGAGACAGTCAAAAAATACAATCTGACACCACCTGGGCATGGTGGAAGCGCCCGTGATGCGGCTGTTATATTCAAACTTGCCAGTCAGCTGAAGCCAGAGGTATAGCTATTCTCCTCCGTTTTCGTCCATACCTGACACCGTTCATAGGTTCAAACATTGTCGCTTGCCAACAACAGCCTGACGGGGTCTCTGCTGATGCAATTGAGCAGATACTTGCCGAACATTGTCAACCTCTCCCTTCACAACAACAGGATCCGCGACAAGAAGGAGATTACGATGATTGTTCCACGAAAAGACAAGATGATCCATCTGCGAGAGTTGATTTTGACGGGTAATCCTATCCGAGAGCAAGCATACAAGATGGGTGTTGGGGCGACGTACAGAGCGTGAGTATTTTCGTGTTATTGTAACTGCATATGTCTTACTCTCGTTCTCCAGTGATATGGCTCGTCGGTTCACGTCGCTTGAGGTTCTGGATCAAGAAGCCATAACGCAAATCTCATTCGACGTACCACAACCTTCGACTTCGAACCTACCAATCGAAAAACCCAACGCCACCACTTTCCCCTTCGATATGAGCCCGTCTTTTGTCACAGGCGTCGACAGCACCTTGGTCAGCAATTTCCTCGTCCGGTAAGTGTTCTTAGTTTGTTTGCCATCCCATCCTCATTTTTTTCCAGTTTCTTCAATGCCTTCGACTCGCAACGAGACGCCCTGTCCAATGCCTATGACCCCTCCGCGACATTTTCGTTCTCTGCCAACACATCAATACCTGCACGAGCGCGTCTCGTCGGCTTTCATTCTTCTCGAGATATGCCCAATCAGCGCAAACTAGATTGGAAAACATGGCTCGAAACGGGATCGCGCAATTTAAGCCGCATTAGTGGGGACCCACAAAAGACTCTCGGCAATCTGCATATTGGCGGAGACCAAATCGTGAAGGTTCTGGCTAATCTGCCTACCACGAGACATGATATCAGCGGCCCGCCCGAGAAGTTCTGTCTCGACTCTTTCCCGGTCCCACATGGGCAAAGTATGGGCTTGCTATTAATTGTTCACGGTCAATTTACGGAGAGTAAGTATTCCATATTCATATTTCTTGAAGATGGCTTGTTGACACCGTCCGATAGCCGGTACTGGAGGGATAAGATCGTTTGACAGGACTTTCATGCTAGTGCCAGCTGCAGAAGGTTCACGGTACGTCTACTCGCATTAATCTTTTCCTGTCTGTACGAACTGTCTGTCTTACCCATTACTTGTGATCTAGTGCCAAAACCAATGGATGGGACATCGTTATTCTATCGGATCAATGGACGATTCGTAGTTACTCCAGTCACGAAGCATGGAAGGCTGGTCCTTTGTTGGTGCAAGCCGTTAGTGTACAGCCTCCCAACGCTTCGGCGCCTGTCGGGAACCAACCATTCTCGATACTGTCTTATCCTCCGGATCAGCAAGCCGTGCTTGCATCATTTGTATGTCATTGTATTTTCCAGAAGTGCGACATATCTGACAAGTTACTATCTAGCCCGAAGCACAGCGCAACCTCGTAGTTCAAGTTTCTGCGCAAACCAGACTGAATGCGAAATTCGCCGTTGACTGCTTGGCTGGAAACGGTTGGGAATTAGGGAAAGCAATTGCAAACTTCAATGAAGTTAAGGTGCGTCATATATCCTTATCTGATCAGCATATATATTCTCACACGAGCTTTTTAGGGCTCTCTTTCAAGGGACGCGTTCCTTTAGGCTCATCCATAACCCAGGATGGACAGATGTGACGACCTTGAACTTCATTTTGACTTCATCTCCCAAATTCTATGTGCCCACGCAATTGTCGGACGGAAAACCCAGCTCTTAGACTTGCACCATTCGATTTTGGGACTATCATTTTCTGTTCAATTTCGGTTGCCGTTGTATAGGCATATCGATATCTCATTTCCCTTTCAATTTCCCATTTCCTGTCCCCTCGCATTTCACATCTCTCGCTGAGCTCCAACCATGCATGTAATTATACATCACATACGTACGCGTACAATCATGACTATATATTACATATCATAGCGTCTATTCATCACTATCATATCACTCATCCATCCCCCTTATTGTGAGGCTTTGCAATTTTACTGTTGTATTTTTTGATTTTGCGTGAAATATAAAAACAATGACAATTCTGCTAACTTAGCTAAGTATGCATTGTCCAGCGCTTATCTAAGCCGGCCGGTGATCCTCGAGACAATTGTTTCTTCTTGCCAATTCTCCATCAGACCCACATGTCGGCGCCGTTCAGATAGGGTTTATGGATCTCCGTTCGACCCAAAATTCGACAAACTGCAAAACATGTGTTGATGAATCACCGCATATGAATAAATTTACCCTAGGGTGGCGATTCCACCGATATTATTCACAAATTGGAAATCAGGATTCTAGTGCATCGCAACTGCGCCCGTACGCCCACCAGTGTGCGTCTTCCAGAATGCACAGCCGTGGAAAGCGGATACCTTGAACGAGAACATAGCCTAATGCTTGACTTTCAAGTCGCAAGAGTCAAGATGAGTACTTACTAGATTATTTCTTTGCTCTCTAGCCACTTTCAGCGAAAGCGCGAGTCTTCGGACCTTCGATAATATGGCTGGGAAGAAGCACGCGATCAGGATGGTCCAAGTTATGACATCTTCCTTAAGTTCCTTCACTGATGACCACAACATTCTCAAGCATGTCAAGAGGTGCTAAGAATATGTTGGCAGTGCCATTTCCCTTCAAATTTCCTTTCCGGTAAGTACACCAAACCGCCAGAACATATTCCAAATTTCCACTAGGCTCTAGCAAGAATCGGGACGTCTCCACCGTGACCGGTTGACCAATGCTGAACGATGAGAGCAACAGAATCAAAAGGAGGCATCGGAGTCGTAAATTCCAGGGCTGGGAAGGTGAAAATGTTGGGCGCGGGCTTTTTCTTTTTCCCTTTCAGCCTCGAGGGAGCCACAGCGCTGTGTTTTGAGACAATTGGCGGTGGGGATAACCGAATGCGGACATAACTTGCAGGGCAAATTGTCCCTTTCCTCTTGGTTGTCCTTGTTCTGATTGAACATCCCTGACATTCGGCGGTACAATTGCCTCGTTGCAGCTAGTCGAATTTTTTCGCCAGTGGGTCCCGCCCAGGTATACATATACATATATATGTTCCTCCACGTAGGAACTTCCCAGCCGCCTGTCTTCACCTTCCGCTTCGTCATCAAGAACGCTTCGCGAACGCGCTAATCTTAATAAAAGAAAACTACTCTCGTCTTTACGCGTTCTCCTTCTTCGGCGGTCTATTCTTCTGCCTTCCACGTCCTTTTCTTTCCCTGTTCTTCTCTTGCATTTGTGTTTTATTGCATTCAACTCTCATTTCCTTGCATTTCTGACGATCTCTACCAAACCATGGCTTCCAATACTCCAAACAATCTGCTAGAGAACTGTGGTCTACACAGCTTCGCTCTCCTGGGGGACGATGAAGGCGTTCGCAGTGCCCTCCGCGAAGGAGCCGACATCAACGCACTCGATACTACAGGACGAACAGTCGTCATGTGTGCAGTCGCTGGAGAGCAGTACGCGTTATTTCTTCCTCTTCGTGTGTAACTTCATTACTGAAGCATAATTCCGTTAGCTGGCAAAATATCGACGCGTGTGACGCGTCTTTCATGTCGCCAAAACGTATAAATGTCCTCAGAACATTGCTCAGTCACTCAGATATATCCCTCCTTACTCTGAACGCTCCACACCCGTCCATGAACGGTGTCATTCCTCTGGGCATGGCTGCATGGCTCAATCAGCCGCAGGCCGTTCGTACCCTGCTGGACGCCAGCGTAGATTCCGTTTCGGTGGACGGCATGGACTCCCATGGGGCCACGGCATTGATGTGTGAGTAGTGTATTTCATACTCGGATAGATCAGTTTTGTCTTATGCGGCCTACTCGTCAGATGCCGCTCGTGACGGTAACTTAGAAGTTGTTCGGGCACTAGTAAGCTAATCTCTTGCTATCAATTTTGTTCTGTCCATTGACATGCTCCCAGCTCTCGCATGGTGCTCGTCCTGACTTCAGAGACCGTAATCATCGAACTTCAATACAATTTGCCCTTGCCCACCCCGAATTCTTTGGCTCTGCGAAACCGTCTTACGCCGTCATCGATGGCGTGAAAGCGAAGTAAGCTATCTCTTAGCGTTTCCCCCCCTTTTATTCGTTTAACGACCCTTTCTAGTCCGCGGACCGAACAAGATTGTCAGCAGACACTGAGCACCTTGTGGACCTTGCGCATTCTTCAATGCCTTTCTCCGAAGACCTCGAACCTCCTCCCCTGTCCATCTTTACGCAAGAAGCAACCTCAAGGTTAACCAATACTCTCGTATCCTCCATCCGCTCATCCGACTTGGCCTTTATTCACTCATTACTCTTCGCGCCTTCCGTTCAAGCTTCATCTCCTCCCGCCTTGTACCCGATGTCTGTTCCTGTTCTCGTCAATCTTCCAGACTCTGATGGTTGGAGTCTTGTACATCATTGTGTTGCAGCAGCCCAGCCATCCATCAACATTCTAGATGCGCTGTATTGTGCTGGGGCTGACGTGTCGCTCTTTACGATTCATGAAAAACAAACACCACTTCATATCCTTGCTCGCTTTGCACGGTCTTCCTTCGGGAATCCCGATGCGACACATTCGTTGCACGACTTCTGCTTGCATTTAATCCAAGATCTTCGGGCGCCCTTGTCGGCCAGAGACAAGGACGACGAAACCTGTATTCATATTGCCGCTGAGCACGGTGAATCCATTGATTTGCTGATGCTTCTCCTTGATTGCGACACCACTGGCGCCGTTCGCGAGATGAAGAATGCTCGAGGGTATGTTTTTTGTCCCAAATACTTTCGAATTGCACAAGGTCCTTATCACATTTTTAATAGGTTAACTCCTCTTGAGGTAGCCAAGGACGAATTCATCTATGCGTTCGGCGTCGACCAAGATGGGAAAAGGTCCACTTCCGCTCTTTCAAATCACACCATTCGACCAACGGATTCTTTCGCTTCTCTTTCATCTTTTTCGGAACTGAACACATTCTTTCCTGACACACCCACCACCGATGCATCTTCTCTCTACTCTGCTGCGGATTTCGACGTCGACACCAGAGTCCAGCAGCTCCTTTCGAATCTCCGTGCCACCTCTCTTTCCATTCATCACCCCTCCAAATCCGCTCATGTACAGTACCTGGAAACCTGCCTCGAGGAAGCGACAGACCAATGTAACTCAATCGTGGTGCATTTCCGCGGACGCATCGAAGAGGCCGCAAGAGTAATCCAAGATTTGCAGAAAAATGCCGACAGGATCGACTCTGTGCGAAATGTCGTCGCTCTTGCATCCAATGGCAAACTGATTCTCCGAGGAATGTCAGCCGTACAGTGCAAGAAGCGCAACCGGGATTCGGAAGACTCCCAGATGACTGTCGTTCATCAAGATGACGGAATCGACTACTTATCCTTGTCGCCTCGCATTTCCGAACCCCAAAGCGAGAACCATACTTCCACTGGCACTCAGACCGCCTTATTGGATCTTTACGTTGCTCATAACTCCATATCGCGCTCTAACTCTGCATGGCTGGATCGCTTTGTCCAGTCGCCAGAGTCGGCAACCGCCAGGGCACACTTGAGTAGCCTCTGGGATGCTGAACGCGAACTAACCCAGTCGCAGCGCGAGTCAGGGCCACCCAGGGATTCGTCCGAATCGCCAACCAAGGTCACCATGAAGCTCAAACATGTCCTGAAGAAGAAGAAAAGGCTCGAAGAGAAGATTGAGGAGTTCGATTGGAATCTCAAACCGGAGAAAAAGGATTTATTGTCTGGAACCTCTAGAGTCAAAGCTTGGCTGAAACGTATGGTGGTTACCCACCATCTCCTTCCAAGCTCGAACTCGTTCTCGACTTGGATGAAGACTGCAACGTCGGCCGCGAGATTAAAAGCACAAAACCCCCTTCGACAAAATGCACCGATCCTCTTGATGGCTCTATCGACAACGCTCTCGAAC
The DNA here is from genome assembly GCA_015499995.1 of Flammula alnicola. NCBI lineage: Eukaryota > Fungi > Basidiomycota > Agaricomycetes > Agaricales > Strophariaceae > Flammula > Flammula alnicola. The sequence goes on from JADNRV010000295.1 coordinate 58,733, forward strand.
GTCTAAATTAGTCCTGGAGGCCGCTCATCGTGATTTGTTAAGCATTGGTCAATGTTTGGAGGCAGTAAGTCCACCCTTCCCAGACAGATCTTCTGCATTACTTACTCAACTGTCTTCTTAGGCTGAACAATTCATTGACATGGCGAATCACTCGATTTCCAGGACACAACGGGTTGTTAAAAGAGCAATCAAGGTACGTTTTCCTTTGAATATCTGATTACTATCATACTGATTCCCTTTAGAAACGAGAGGCGATGATCGCTGATTTGCAAACAGCAGCTGCCCATGAATCCAAGTCAGCTGCAAACGTTGAATTCTCGCCAGGTCTACTGGGATATGCCAATGCTATGTCGGCCCGCCCCAGCCTGGCTTCGATCTCGACTATCTACTCCACTTCGTCTTCAGTCTCCTCCGTGGCTGCAACTCTGACGGAAAACGACGATGAGGATATCCGCATTATTCGTCGACTATTATTACGGAAGATTGAGGCCCAGACTTCAGGCGCTTGGGATGAAGTTGACAAAGTCATGGGCTGGTTACAGATTGTGAAGGAAGCTGTCAGGAGTGTCAAACGCAGAGCATACCTGTAAAAATGTAAAATTAAGTACAACATGAACACTGTAATTTTATTGTATCTATGTTGTATTTATAAAACATTGCACTAAGCAACCACTTGCATTTAGAAATCCATACGATTTGGTCATGAAATTTAAATGTGAGATAAAACAATCTGGAACTGTACAGAATTGTATGCGCTAGGTACTTACGAGTTTGACGAGTTTGATGTTAGGGTATGTGACTGACTGCCTGCAAATATAAAAGAAAAGCGTATGGAAGACTGAACGGAAAGTTATCGTCGAAGTTCCAGCAAACGGCGAGAAAAAAGTTCACGGCATTGATAATGCGTCACTTCACCCCTGTATATGTTTAGAATATCAGTCTTTTTTCTTATAAAGGGGACTGGAGACATTTACCGAGGTGCATGCACAGCGATGACGCTGTTTCCAAGTCGTTTATGACACTGAGGGGGCAAAGCTATCG
>JADNRV010000296.1:0-59697 GCA_015499995.1 Flammula alnicola
TCCATCGCTGTATTTTATGCATCGGATTGTCTTGATGTGTGTGGCGCATGCATTTTCGACACAGAGGGCTCGCCAGACTACAATCCTGGCATCTCCAGACTGCGTGAAGATTCTCATTACAGTGTGAACATCTGGAATGTTCAATCGGCAATGCTTCCCGGCTCAGTAGGGCTTCCAACAAATCGTCGATGCGTTCCACAAATTGTATTATGTAGTCCTTTTGGGTCTGATTCACGACATTAATAACATTTGCAGCATGAGATTGATCCATACCCTCACCTTGCGCTGCTTTGGATCGGCAATCGGCTCGGCATCGGGCATGTCGACATCGTTTAGAGTATAATCTACCTCATGGTGCGATGGTCCGGGAGGGGGTGTTTGTGCAGGTTGAGACTCCTCTGGAAGGAGAGCTACTTTCACTTTTGTTGTTTTTTGTTTTCCTGATCGTGTGGTAGTCGTCACTTTCTTAAATGTAACGGCGTCAGCTGCATCGACATCACCCTCCACCAAAATATTTCTTCGTCTCCTCGGACGCTTGCCTGCTTGAGAGCTCATGGTACCGGAGGAAAGAAGATTTCGGAAAAGATAACCGTCAGAATGTTTTTTTGTTATCGCCAGATGATCGGAATTTTTCTTTTGTTATGGACAGATGATCGGTCCTCGTGTTTTTATTTTCCATGTGATGATATATAAAGATAGTTTACATTTGGCCGATTGCTTCTTGTCAAAAAAAGACCTCTTTCTTCCCATGTCAACACCAGCTTTCGATATCCCAGACCGCCCGGATCGCCGCAAAACATTTTACAGCAGTGAAGAGCGGGCAGTGATTGATGTATATAAAAAGGAGTACCTTGAAGCAACATCGGCCGCTGCACGCAAACACATTGCGCAAACCCAGATCTTCCCAGATCTATTCAATTATTGGGCTCAGAAAGAGATGGTCGACCCGGATGATACTCAGACCCGGGCAAAGGTATTCATATTCAGCATCGACATATAATATATACAGCTCCACTGACAAAAACTGAAAAGGATCTGTCGCGTTGGCTACACAATAATTGGCGTTCTCCTCATTTCTGAGACACAATCCAGCTTCACAATTAAGCGAACAGAGGTGGTGTGGAAGACAAGGCAGGAAGAGGTGTGGACAGAGATTGCAAAGCTACTCGGGGTTGAGTCGGCAAACACAAGGACCACGGGGTGGTTTGAGACTCGTATGGTAGCTGTGCATAACATTATCGGGCGCATGACAGCCGAGGAGAATGCAGAACTTGATGAAGAGGTGGCGAGAATGTCCAAGGAGGGCCATTCCGAGGAGCACAAGCGACAGTAGGTGCCGAGCCGATGCCGATGCCGAGTGACTGACGAACCATCGGGATACCAGGATTGCTGAAAAACGCTGGACACGCCGTTTCGATAAAGACGCGAAGAACCATTACCTAGAGATGGGGTTGCTTACCATCTCATTCGTATCACGCATGACTCCTGATGGTCAATTGGCAGTTGAAGTGTGAGCCGCCCACCTAATGCCGATGCCGCTGCCGATGCACACAAACTAAACATTCAAAAGACATGATCAGATAGCCGATCTCTTAGGCCCCACCTCCTTTGAGAAGCAGCATGAACGGCAGGTACTGGAGATGAAACGCCTGCTCATGACATATGTGCGGACTGTCCAAGCTACCTTAAATGGCCCCGGCACCGTTGGTGGAATTGGAGCAGCACAGCCGACCGCAACACCACAGCTGCAAGTCAATGCCGATGGCTTTCCTCAACTACCATCACCATTCAAAGGTGACTCATACTCTAAAACACAATTGGAGGAGTTGTTCAGAAATTATCTGTCACACTACTATCGTACGTGTTCATTTCCGCCGTGCCGATTGCCGATTGCCGATTGCCGATTGCTGTGTTAGATATCGCAACCAAGGGCCGAAGTCGGCATGTGCCGTACAAATCCCTGGCCAGTGACCTATACACTTATATTAAGCCTGAGTACTTGCCGAACAACTTCAAGCTACTCGAGCCGCGCAACATGAAGCGCAAAGAAATCATAGCATTTTTTGAACACATCGTTCCAGAGAGCTGACTTATGATCACCAAAGTCTTTGCTTTTCACAGTGTTAATAGTGGACGGAAAGGGAATCAGGTAGTCCTCAGGGTCGATGCCGATGCCGATGCCGATGCTGACCCCACCCCTCCACGAGCAAAGCGGAAGAGGAAAGCAAAGAAGGCTGCAACTACCGATCATCCCATCGAATCCACTGCCCCACAGAATGAGGATCCTACAGCCAATGCTGACATTGAACCTCAGCCACCAAAGCCTAAGCCTAAGAAGAAAAAGAAAGGCGTGTCAGAGGTTGCCGATCCGCCGCCCATGCCGATGCCGACGCACAACAAACTCGCCCGCGGCCGAAACCGAAGCCCAAGACGAAGAATAAAACCAATCAAGCTGTAGACCCACCAGCTGACAAGACAATCCAATCAACAACACAAGATGCCAATGCGGCAGCAAATGTCGATGACGCAGGTACTGCCGATGCAGACAGACAACCCCGTCCGCGACCGAAGCCGAAGCCGAAAAAGAAATCAAATGCGGTTAACCAGAGCAATGTGAGTGGGCCATTGGAGCACGACGTGAGTCATCCTTACTGTATGTAATTGACATAGTATGCTGATTGACAAACGTTGCAGGTGCCGATATTGAGCGCCAATGTACCACAAATGCCGATCAATCGGCCACTGGAAGACCACGATCCAAATCATACGCAAACACTTCGCAATGAAATCCCAGATGAGCTCATTGATCCCGTGCTGCACGCAGCATCGGCATTGGCTATTGCCGCTCAGAACACTGCCGATCCGTCAGCCGGGTCGGCGACCACTGGTCCCCAACAATCACATGTAAAAGCTACACCAAGGAAACCAGTCAATACTGCTGATGAGCTAGCTCGTATTGAAGCAAGTAAATATGCTGTCACTGGTAAAAGAGAACGAGTGCGCCGAACGAGAGAATAGTTTGAAGACCCCGATGCCGATGCCGATGCCGATGAAACTTCAGATCACAACGAGAACACCAAACTGTCGTATACTGAATTTTTGTATATACTGTCAACTATATGTATATACAAACAAGAATCATCTTTACAAAAAAAAACTGTCCAAAAAACGTCACCCTATCCATCTATGACCATGTCCATGTCCGAGCCACTGTTGCCAGGTGCCGGTCCCGGTGCCGGTGAGAGTCGAGGTGACCTGCGAGGCGGACCTGGAGATGCAACACGCTGTCGACGAGCACGAGGAGATGGCGATCGTGATACATGACTGTCGACGACCGCAAGGTGCATATTTGCTGGGGCCGAAGGGGCCGACAGTGCTGCAGCACTGGGAGGCGGCGGACCAGGTGGTGGGGGTGGTTGCATTGGCGGAGGACCTGGAGGAGGAGGTGGTGGTGATGGAGCTGCACGAGGAGGAGGAGATGGTGGTGGTGATGAGGCGGGACCAGGAGGTGGGTGCGGCAGGGGTGACGAGGGACCAGCCGGTCTACCTACTTCTGTCTGTGGCGACTGCGGTGTGGCTGGAATGACCTTCACCTGTGGGGGGGCCTGATGCGAGCATTGTGGTCGTGCAGTAGCTATTACCGTCGGGGGTTCAACCAGCCTCACTGGATGGGAGCGCGGTGCTGCCGATGCCGACTGTGGTCCCGACTGGGGTGCCGACTGGGGTGCTGCCGACTCGCCTGCTGCCGACTCAGGTGCCGACTCAGGTGCTGCCGACTCGCGCGCTGCTGCCTCGCGAGCTGCTAACTCCTCCGCTTCTGCCTCCAGCTCTTCCTCCTCAGCATCCACAGCTTCTACATACTTGCGGAGGGCATCTGGCCTCACCTGGTAGACACGATCCATTTGCAGGCCTGCGTACAGGACGACGCTCTGTTGGGTTGTCCTCGGAATTCCGAAGTAGTCCTCCAACCCAATTAGCCGGTCCTCCAGGGTCAGGCGCTTGACCTCCTTCTCCTCCAACTCTTCTCGAAGCTCCTGAAACTTGACATCCATGCTCAGGCGCTTCTCCTCCTGCTGCTCCAACTCTTCTCAAAGCTCCTCTCAAAGCTCCTGCCACCTATCGTCCACGATGTCAAACTTGTCCTCGAGGTACACCAATGCCGACTGTACCTTCCCCAGCCAGCCCTTCGTGTCCTCCGGTTCTGTACTCGCCTTCGCAGCCTGGGCATTGAGCGCTTTCTCCATCCTCGTCAACCTCGCCTCGATTGCCTTCATCCTGTCCTCCATCGCGCGAGTCAGCATCGCCGATCGGCATCGGCGCACGAGACGCGTGATCGGCATCGGCTTGCCATGCATTGTAGTCGGCCTCAGTCGCTATCGTGTAAAATTTGTTAGTATGCTCATTAGTCTGCAGAATAAACACTTACCTTTCCGTTTCCCCTTGTCTTTACGTGGCCCCCGCGTTTGGGCTGACGCCGATCGTCGATGTGGGTGCGGGGCCGATGTCGCTGCCGACTGCTTCGGCGTACTGACCGCACCTGATGGGCCACTCTCTTCGTCCGTGTCTGTGACCACTTCCTTGCTCTTGGGTTCCTGTGCACGCTTGGTGTGCGCGCTTTTTTCTTCGGCCCCGCTGCCGACTTCGCGTCCTGCCGACTTCGGCGCTGCCGACTTCGCGTCGCTGCCGACTTCTCCACTCGCTCTCCGCCCCACACACACTTCACCTTGTGCCCCCGCAGTTCAGAGGCATGAGGTAATGCCGTGGAGCTGCTTCTCGCATGCCTTATCCAACCGCTGGCAACGGTCGCAGCGCGGGTCGTGGTAGGTGCCGGTGCCGATGGGCTTCGCCCTTTCTTCCTCCTCGTCACGGCGCTCGGACTTCTGCATCCTCCTCCTCCACTTCCTCCTCCTCCTCCTCTCCTCCTGATACTCGTCCGAACTGTCCTCATCCGTTTGCGCTTGCGACTTCGGCTGGCATGACCCGCGGTGGCGTTGAGCCTTGATCACCCGCGTCTGCCGAGTGGGTCCTGGTTTGGGTTTGGGTGCAGCTGCAGGTGCCGGTGCCGATCGGTCGTCGTCGACATCCATCCTCTCCAAAGACCCTAGGCGCCGTATGGGCCGAGGAGCTGTAGCAGGCTGTTGGTGACGGCTAATGGGACGAGGAACTACAGCGGGCTGCTGCTGATGGCTAACCGTCAGGTTCGCCATCTCCTCAGTCGGTAGTCGCACCCGACCTCCAGTCCGCGCTTCGTTCCTCGCAGCCGATCCAGTAGCTGGGGGTTCCGTCGGCGCCGATCGCCTGCCGATGCTACAATCGGCGCTTCCCCCTCACAGCTGACCCTGATCCTGATGCCGCCTCCACCGCTTGCTCCTTGTCAAACTTTGCAAGGGCCTTCATTTGCTGTACCCGGAATTCTTGATCAATTGCTTGCCGGTCTCTGGCCGGCATGTACTTCTTCACAAAGCGGTAGAAAACCGGCCGACATCGAACTCGGCCTTGAACTGGCCCGTCTGTAATGTTTTGAAAATTTCACTCTTTTTGTTTGTTAGTGGTATATTCCATGTACTATCTATCGCACTCACTATATCATGTTCGAGTCCGCGCAAAACTGGCTCGATGTTGTCATCTGCAATGGACTGCCGAATGGCGGCATCGGCAGTGTTGAGGGCAGCGCGCAGTGATTCAATGGTGGTGAAAGGCATTTCGGTGATGCAAAAGAGGTGCGTTGGTGGTTGTGTAGAGAGATCGGCGTCGGCAGGTGTAGTAGCAAGGACGTAGGACGAAGTCGTGTATCGATCAACGATGAAAATCGAAAATCAACCATCACGTGATAGTGTACACAGTGCCAAACGTCTTTTTGTCAATTTACCGATGAGATAGTAGAGATCATAGATCTTACCCTTGCCTCAGTACGACCATCACCACCATGCAGAAACAGAGCAATCAGCGCAAGTTGGCAACGACCATCAGCGATATTCCCGAAGGCTTTACGATCGGCACCGGGCCCGACGGCCAACAATACCTGGTACCACAGTACATGGTGCCGGCGTTGGACCACGCCTTTGCATCGTACCAGAGTAAAGCAGATTTGGGGTTTCGAATGCACCAGGGGGGGTAAGTGCTCATTTTTGCGCTTACTCTGTCGATCGCCCATGCACAGACTGACGATCAGCATTCGACAGCGATCGGCATCGAGCGATCAGCATCAGCCGATCGGCATCGAGCTGATCAGCCATCAGACGATCGGCACTTGATCTGCGCGATGTGCGTTGCATTCCATTTTCTTACAATTCATTTCAGTCACACAGGCGAAATCGGCCTTTCTGGTCTTCTAGCAGAAGGAAGATCATGTTTCCACCAGACCCAGTAAGGCCGGCATCACTGCTTTGACCGTACATCGGCTGACTTCCCAACAGCAATTAAGTGACCATGAGCGCCTCACCTTACACGCAGAGGTCCTCGCACTACAAGAAAATTAGGCATTTCCTATAAAGATGCCTCGCATAGGCTGTATATGGCAGAACTCGAGAAGCTCAAAGTTGCGATGAAACATACAAGGCCTTCAAGAACCTTGACAGTCGCATCGAGACCTCCCTCAAAACCCTCCAGGCGCAGTTCGGAGATCCCAAAGCAAACGCGGAGGCTGATGCCGAGGTCATTCCCGATGCCGATGCCGAGTAGTTTATTTTTGTACATTATCACCATAGTCCAAAGATTTTGTCCAACCCTTCCATTTGTGCACACCTAAGCTCCACCTTCAATAAATAGCAGTCAGCTGATCCAATTTAGTCATCTCGTCAGTGCCGACTGAGATTTAGCGCACATCGGCAGTGTTCCCATTTTAGTAAGTATCGGCAAGGCTGATGAAATTCAGCCAACGTTCAGCAGTGCCGATCCAACGCAATTACATTGCAATACCGATCTCATTCCAAGCATCCTGAGCACTGTATTGACCACATTTAGTGGACATTATGACTGCCGATCTCATTTTGAGCGCGTCGGCATTGCCGACCAAACGTTGAGCAGGCATCGGCATTGCCGATGTACGTGTATCAGGCACATCAGACACGCAAATATATAGGGTTCCAGCGAATTCGCTGGATCACATTATACGGTACACTGTACTACCTATTATGGACAGTACATTATTCACTGGTTCAGCGAATTGCTGAACCCATATCACACGGCACACTGTATACGTTCGCTGTACCATATTATATGGTACACTGTAACATGCCTACCTGGTCTCGGAGGCGAGTCCATTCAAGCTGTCATGATGTCGAACCCGAGACTGATATCTCCGTCGTTTCAGTAGATATGCCAATAGTTTCGTATACAATGTGCCTTCGTTTCTATGTGTCTTGTATTAATATACTACTCGATTAATTGATCAGAGCAAGTGAGCAGACAGGAATTTCCCATGCTTCGCTTCTCTTCAAATGGTTATGATCCTCGGTACGGTCGCATTACTTGTCGTCTCTGGCCAGGACAAAAGCAGAAAAAGCGAAACAACTGGGGTAGGCTTGACTCTGAAAATATCTGATGCATTGGTTCCTCGCCGTTTAAGTGCAGTATGCAGCGTCGAATTATCTGAACACACAAATTATCAATCCGCGAGCGATCCGCGAGGCCGAATGGCCGAATGTGGGTGAGTTGCTTATGTCATCGGGCATCGGCAGGCTTCTCATCGTCGGGAGCAATTCTACAACACTGTCCTCGACTACTTACCTGGATATTCACCTGGGTCATATTCGTAATCTCGCAGGCTATTTTCTTAGTCAAACACCGAGTTCGATTTGTGGCCTACACGCGTCGAGGACGCGTAATGCTGTACTGCTGGGCGCTGGCCCACATTCAAAATGTCTTTCTCGTGCTCGACGTATACATACGTATAAAAGGATCCAGGCTATTCGCTATAACTCCACAACTTCATCCTCTTCACTCACTTCTCAACTCATCTCAACTCTCAAGACTTCAATATGCCTTCCTGGTTGATCACTGGTGCTAACAGGGGTATTGGTTTCTCCACTGTCGAGAACCTGGTGAGTACACACAACATGACTCTTTGTGCTGGGGATACTGACTGGATATACCCATGCTACAGCTCAAGAACGACACCAACTTCGTCATTGCCACCGCCCGCAATGTGAACACCCCCGAGATTCAAGCTTTGGCTGCTAAGAACCCCAAGAGTCTCAAGCTCGTCGAGCTCGACGTCACCAGCCAGGCCAGCGTTGACAAGGCTGTCGAGGCAGCCACCGCTCTCCTTCCCAACGGTCTTGACTACCTCGTCAACAACGCTGGAAAGAACCCCCAACCTACTACCCGCTTCGAGGACTTGTAAGTCATCCATCTTACTTTTGTCGTGTATATAGACGACTGACGCGCGTACTATCTATCTATCCAGAAACCTTGATGAATTTGCCGATGAGGTGACATTCAGCACTGTTGCACCCCTCCGCGTCTCCCGTTCCTTCCTCCCTCTCGTGAAGAAGTCCGAATTGAAGAGGATCATCTTCATCTCCTCCGTCCTCGCTTCCTCCCAGATCACCTTCTTGATGGCTGGCCAATTCAACGCCTACTCCGTCGCCAAGGCCGCTCTTAACATGCAAGTTCTCTCCGTTATCCTAGAGTGACAATCTCAACTTAATCGTCTAACAAAGGCTCGCGCACAAATGGGCTGCTACCCTCAAGTACGAGGGTGTCACCACCGCCGCTATCCACCCCGGTAAGCACTGCCTTGTATATTTCATCGAAAATTTCCATTCATACATGACGTTTTCAGGCTGGTCCCAGACTCAGCTCGGTGAGGGTATCAACGAGTGGATGGCCAAATACGCACCCCAAGTCCCCCATTTCCCTCCTGAGGCAGCCGCCGACAACGTTATCAAGATCTCCGAGGCCCTCACTCTCGAGAAGACTGGCGCCTTCTGGCACTTCGATGGCACCAACCTCCCCTGGTAAATGTGTAATAGTCGCCGACCGTATATGTATGTAATGTCAAGCGCGCAGTCGATTTTAATATATAAAATCTAATCGTTTCTTTATTTGCATGACTCTACGTAGCGTCTAAGTATTGGGTATCATATAGACGCTGGTAATAGATATGTTTCAACCCATCTCAAGATGTCTGGGGCTCGCGACAGAAACCGGCATGTCAATTGAGCCGATGTGGTTGCGATGTGTGTGTTATAAGCGACCGATAACACGGACAGGAGGAAGCCAATCAGTGCAATAACAGGCCCAACACCCTGTACAGTCAAGCCTGTGAATCAGTGACCTATTGAAGATGTCATGGGGTCCATTTTACGACGATCATTTGATTTTCTACCAACGTGACGAGATAATGTGATACGATTACCAGGAAGTGCGGAACAGCGGGGGCGCTCAAACCAAAGCATTGACGAGGCCGATAAACACCTACATTCGTATCCACAATCATGATAATCCAAAATCATTCCCATCAACTCATTCAATACGCAAGCACAAAATGGCCGACATATACGATATCATCTTCGCTGGCGGTAAGTGCGCTCGTCGTGCAGGCCATGCTTCTTGCTCACAGTACCTGCAGGAGGAGCTGCCGCATGCGTTACTGCAGGTCGTCTCGCCGCGGCCGATCCCTCTTTGAAGATCCTTGTAGGTCTATGTTATCTTCGTATCAAGGACACTAATTCCATCGATCAATGACAGGTGGTGGAAGCTGGGCCTCACACTCGTGAACTTGATCACCACATCCAACCAGGTCGCTTCTTCAACAACTTGCTCATTCAACGAGAGGTTTTCTCTTTCCACTTCGGAAAGGGTGGTAAAGGCACCGGTGAACGCACGCACCTCGTCCCATCTGGGCGCGCCGTCGGTGGAGGGTCCGCCATCAACTGTAGGCGAGAATCACTATTGTTTTCACTCACAAACTGAATGTATCTTTGCAGTCGCCATGTACATGAGACCCGCTGCATCTGACTACGACGACTGGGAGACGGTGCACGGAAATAAGGGATGGAGTTCCAAAGAATTGATCCCGCTCTTGAAAAAGGTTAATTCTACCGTGAAGAGATGGGACATTTTTAACCTTTTTGACAGGCAGAAACCTATCAACCAGTCGCCGACGCCCCTACCCATGGATATTCTGGTCCTCTCAAGATCTCTTTCGCTCAAGATAACTACAACGTTGGCGAGGAACTGATCAACATCGCAACGGCCTTCGAGAAAGACCATGGCGGAACTACCGATTTGAACGATTTTACTGAGGAGTCCCTCAACAAGTGGGGTGTAAGAGACTTATTCTTCGCCCCTCCGCTGTCAGATGCCTAACAATTGTATTTACAACAGAGAGTCCAAAGGTAATCTAACGAAAGAATATGCATGTATATTGAACTAAGTGATGTTCTCAGATACATCGACATCAAGACTGGCAGGCGTTCTGACACTGCGCATCATTACATCTACAACCCCGACCACAAGAACTTGACCGTTCTCACAAGGCAAAAAGTCACCCGTGTCATCTTCGAGTCAGTAGTCATACCGCTTGGTAGCATAACCACACCCTGATCGAGCAAATTTTAGGGGCAAGAAAGCTATCGGAGTCGAGTACATCGACGACGTTGTAGGAAGATCCAAGGGAGTTACTGAGAAGATTGTGGCCAAGGCATCTCGCCTCGTCGTTCTTTCTGCTGGTGCCTTCGGCAGCCCTTCCATCCTCGAGCGATCGGGGATCGGTGCTGCCGATGTTTTGAAGAAGAATGGCGTCCAGCAGCTCGTCGACCTCCCTGGAGTTGGAGAGAACTACATGGGTACGCATAAACGTTATTATACATTGCTGCATGACACCAATGGAATCGACCGTATGTCTAGATCACAACGTGATCTTCCCCCCCTACAATGCCAGCGAAGACGCCGAGACCATGGACTTGGCTTTCCGAGGCAGCGCTGCAGAGACGGAACGTGAGTGGTAATAATAAAATTGCTCGGCAAATGCTAACCATCTTCTATCAGCATTCGCTCAGCAATGGATCAAGGAAGGAAAAGGTTTCTTGGCTAACAAGTGGGTCTGATCCTTGTCTTGTGTCTGACGTCTTCTAAGCCATTGCTCAACAGCGGTATCGATGGAGCCATCAAACTGAGGCCTTCTGCCGCTGAACTGAAGACGATGTCTCCTGACTTCGACGAGAGATGGAAGTCCTACTATGAGCACCGCCCCGACAAGCCAGTTATGCTCATGGCAACCATGGCTGCGTACGTTTCATTCCTCATTCCTAAGTTTTGCCTTTTCACAAGCATTGCCTGCTAGATACGTCGGCTTGAACCCTGACGTTCCTCGTGCCAAATATTTCAGTATTGCCTACTTCTCGGTATGTTTCCGTGGAGGCTTTGCTCTTCGAGTACCCCTGATATGTCAACCAGGCTCACCCTGCTTCCGTCGGCCACGTCCATATCACTTCTGGAACTGACTCTTACTCCCCTTTGGACTTCGGTCCTGGTTTCCTCGAGAAGTAAGTCGCATATTCGTATATTTGTTTCCTATCTCTGATTAGAAATGCATTTTATTAGCCCTGCCGATGTCGCTATTTTGAGATGGGCATACAAGAGGGCTCGTGAACTTGCGCGCCGCATGAAATATTACCGTGGTGAGCTCGTCGTTGGACACCCACAATTCTCCAAGAACAGCGCTGCGGTTACCGGAAACGAGATTGGTCCGTCCCTCTTGATGCGCCTTACATCCAATACACGGAAGAGGACGACAAGGCCATCGATGAATACCACAGGCAAACCGTTGAGACCACATGGCACTCCGTAAGTTATAGACGGGATGCCGTCGAGTGAGTTTCGACTGACGATTTATATTGGTAGATCGGAACATGTGCGATGAAACCTCGTGAGAAGGGCGGAGTCGTCGACTCCAAGTTGAACGTTTACGGCGTCACAAACCTTAAGATTGCCGGTACGTCTTCTCCAATTAACTACGAATGGAATAGTCTGGATAATTGATCTTTATACAAACAGACTGCAGTATCACTCCAGGAAACGTTGCAGCCAACACCTACAGCACTGCTATCGCCATCGGTGAGAAAGCTGCGGTCATCATCGCTGAGGAGATCGGCATCGAGGGTGTTAATACCGGACCGTGAATCTAGCAGAAATCATCGATAGTGTTCCAACAGTGTTCTGTAGGCTTCACATTTTCATCCGACGCCCAACAATTTGTATAAATTTTGTGTGATTGTAACAACATCGTGCTTTGTTTAGCTTTCTCTCCATGTGCAGAGCACTGGAATTTCACCGGTGCAAGGGATTCTCTGGGTAGATTATGTTGATCACGATGTGACTGCGAAGCTGTGCCAGCGACCGAGTCCAACCTAGCTCAGACTCCAAGCGAGCAACGTTCAGCAGTAGTAGTCTTTGCTCCGTTTATTCTTCGCTGCTAAGGACACATGATTTTCACCTGACTGTGATGCACATAGAATTTCATTTTCAAGGATAATATCCGTAAATGCGTTGATAGTCTGCATATGCATGGTTTAAGTGTACTATGTACACTGCTCCGGCAAGACAAGACAAAAGATCCGAAAGCGTTTTTGGCGCTTAATCGGCAGAAAGTTAACCGGGCCGATGGCTATTTGTCAGTAGTACCTTGCCAAATAAACTGAAAACATTTCAAAACTTCCGCTCCTTTGACAATGAATATCATCACTACGTGCCAACTCACTTTTTTGGACGCTCAAGAAAGCGAGGACGCTACATTGTTCTAGCGAGGTGGTCTTGTCCGAGGTGAGTTTGGACCATTCGTTTTCCCGACGTTTCCAATCCTGAGGTCACGCTGACTGAGGATTGTAGTTCTTGATGTTTGTCACTAGGTTAATCCTGTCGTGGAAGATTTCACACCAGATTGTCACCAGTGTCCATTATGACAGTTGTTGTTCCTTGGCCTATATCGTAAGCCCCATCTCATGATGACAGCGCTGCGGCCCACACCGGCTCCAATTTCACATATAAGAAACCCGCACCGTCACAATTGAGGCGGCTCTCCTTAGGATTCAAACGTTCAGCAAGATGCTATCCTTTCAGCTGCTCGTTGTATCATTTTCCACATTCGCGCTTGTTTCGGCATCTTCCACCACGTTCCAGCCTCTGGGTGTACCATTCAAGTCGCCCGTCACTGTAGGACCGGGACTCGCCGCCAGCGTTCTCTTCTCGAACCTGACGACTCCGCGCGGGATTACCTTCGATGCAAGGCAGAACCTTCTTGTCGTGGAGCGTGGGTTTGGCATCACTGCTTTCAGTCCTACGACCACATCCATAGCGGGTTGGGAGCGGACTGTGATCATCCAGAATTCGTCTTTTACTCAGGGAATCCAGGTCGATGGTGCCAAGTTATATGTCAGTACCGCGGGCGATGCACTCGTCTATCGGTATGACGCGATTACAAAGTCCGTGTCATCGGATCTTTCACCATATTCTGTCGTGACTGGTATTCCCCCCGACGGAGGTATGTAACGCCTGTCAATGTGTTTCTATCTTTAAATGTTCACTAATTGTATTTTGTATTTAGATTTAACGACACATACTCTGCAGTTAGAGAAGGACGAGTCGGGGAACGCTGTTGCCCTCTTAATTGCGAGCGGACCTAAGACAAACATTGACGTCACGGCTAGAGATCCAGCATCAGGACGCTCCCAGATTCGCAGGTTCATTCTGCCAACGATCTCTCCATCCATATCTCTTCCTCCTCCACCTCTCCAGTGGGCGAATGGTCAGATTATCGCTTTCGGGATACGAAACCCAGCCGGATTTGCGTTTCCGCCGACAGCGCCTTCTTTTAGTCCTGCTGGAACGAAATCGTTGCTGGTAGTCGAGAATGGAGCGTCCATCGACGGCCTCGCGAACCTTACAGCAGCGTTCGTGAATGATAACCCCGCCGACGAGGTCGAGTTCGTGACATTCCCTACTGGTAGTCCTACTGCTATTGCTGCTGCCCAACCCAAGTCCTATGGGTTCCCTGATTGCACGACCCTATGGAACCCGCTCGCAGATCCAGGTGGAAACCCAGAATTCGTTGATAAACCTCGCGGGTATCAGTTTAGCTTGGAGTTGGATCCAACCAAGGACGATGCATTTTGTCATAACGTCTCTAACAACCGTCCGCCTATCTTTAATTTCCAGGTCCGTGGCTGGTTTTAGACGTATCTTCGTTTCTTCCTCTTGCTCTTGTATCTTATATTCATGTTCTACCAGGCCCATTCTGTCCCACTTGACATCAAGTTCTACAGCCCTACGCCCGGCTTCAGCACCACCAACTCCAAGGCGTTACCAGCCACTCTCAAAGGTCACGCCTTACCTCTTTTCATGGATCGTTCAATCGCATTCCTCCAACAGGATATGGGGTGGTTGAGTAAGTGTTCCCTCGTACGCTTCCAAGTACTTTTGCTGATGCTTTTCGGCCGTCAGGTTCCTGTACCGCCCCCTCCTCAGATCAACGGTCGCTGGGATACTCCTTCCTAATCCAAGCTGCGAACCTTACCACTTGTCCTGGAAGCTGTATCCGCCCGGTTGGTCTCGCGTTCGGAAAAGACGGACGGCTGTACGTCAGTAGCGACTCGAGTGGCGAGGTATGTTTTTCTATCGTTTCTGAGGTAAAGTCATGCCAATGATGTTAACTCTTTCTTCGCAGCTTTTCGTTATTGAACGTGCGTAGCGTTATTCGGGACTGCTAAATACATGCGTCGCAAATTAACCCTCTGGCGTGTTTTCGAATATATAATATTTGTGATTATAACTTATTGGACTTTCTGCGTATTCTTCGTGACTCCATTCCCAGCGTCGGCGATACCACTCGACTTACCCATTCGTATATCATAAAACAGGGCACAATTATAAACATACGAATTCGAGGCATCTGGTAGAACCAGTTACTTCAGGCATGGCTGTGCAATCGTTCATCACAGTAGTCTTTGGTACTCACTGTGTTCTGTCCCGACTCCCACACTTCGACCCATCTAATGAACTATACGTATATGGCCGATGCACTATCCATTGTTTTAGCAGTGGTCACTCTTGCTACCGCCTGAAAGACCTCCACGACGTCGGGTGAAGATATGCAAACCAACTATTTGCGAAGGTCTGTGCCCAGCTTGTGCGTTGTGTTCAAGTCCTCATTCTGGATACAGGACCCACCTGGACAATTTAAAGTCTCCGAAAAGCACTCTGAACGCCTGAAGCGCCCAAAGGCCGCTGAGCTCGTATATTTCGCTGGGATCATTTACCGTTGGTCGGCATGAGGAGGGGATCTCTGCCGCTACCGAGCTTTCAGAAATGAAGAGACTCGGCACCACCTTCCCTAGCTTCGCCCAGAAGGTCGAAAATGAATTGCACTTCCCAACAACCTGTCCTGAACGTGAAACTTGACCTTAGGTGCGGCCATCACGCATGATGAACATTAACTGCGTACGACGAGCAGACGTACTACAATGTGGAGCATAATGCTCATTACTGGTCTCGAGAACAGGGGATTGATGCTTGTGAAACTGGCAGCCCGCACTCGTGACGCAATGTCAGCGTTTTTGAGGACGGCAAGGGTCATGAGAGATGACGATGGACATTCCGTAAGGAGACATTCCGGTAGAGAATGTGCCGCGTTGCAGGGAGAAATGCTTTGCAGATGCAAGCTGAGCGTGCCACGTCGTCGCGAACGAGGAAGGCAATGATCAGAGTTTGGATTTCAAACGGAAAGAAAGTATTTTATACTAAGTCTCTAATAAGCAGATAAGGATCGCTTGGGTGAGCACTACATGTTGAGCAAAGATATGACTCACAATTCCGAATGGGAATTTCAACACAATTTCGTTGCTATGTGGCTTGACGTTGGCTTGACCGTCGAAGACAATGCATGTCCCTGAGCTTCAATTCAAAAATCGAGAACACTGTAGTGACTTATTAGGTATATAAAACTTCAAGCTTCGAGAAGGGTTGACTCGAATTCTCGCCGTGTCTGTCCACAAATTTCATAGCATTGCAGGTCAATAAATACAATGGGGGTTCAGTTTATCGGCGGGGTTCGCCTTCCGGAATTTACAAAGATTACAAAAATGGGGGGTGGGACAGTGGAAACAATCTGAGCGAAAAGAAATTTGGGGAGAAGGGGTGGAGAAGGAGGCAATTCAGGTATTATGCATGTTGTAATGTAGCGGTCGGGAATTGACACCGTCAAGAAATGTTATAAGAATTAGAAAGAAATGAACATATAGAACATCCAAAGAACCCAATAAGAAAGGCAATCCACAGCCGTCGCGACATCTCAACGCCCTTCAACAAACTCCAAGGCTGAATCCAACCCTCTCACGATTCGGTCCATCGCACCCTTCTTCTTCTTCGAGGGCGGCGGAGACGCTTCCCTAGCCTACTGCCACTCCTTCCAAGCTACCGTTACCCGCCGCGCTCGTACTGGCTGCAGGCGAGTTCGGTCGCCACGAAGCCTGGCTTTCCTCGGCATGAGGAGAGACTTCCTCGATACGCATGTCCATACCAAGACTCGAGCCTGAGCGTACCCGTCGCAGGATGGCCTTGGCAGAAGCCATCGTGCTTGCTCCTCCGCTAACGCTAACAGCTGTCGAGCCATGGTTGCCGGTATGGCTGTGGGGGTGTGCTGTAGTCGGACTGCGTAAAGCGTGGCGCTGCTGGGTCGGCGACTGTACCTCTACTGTACGACCCCTGCTCCCAGATAAGCTTTGAAGAGAAAGGCTTGGCCTTGGTCGCGTATTCGGCTGAGGACTCTGTTCCGTCTCCATTTTGTCACCTCCACCCGCAGTCGTTACAGTGTCGCTCCTTTTCTTCCTCAGCATTCCCCTCTCGTTACCTCCTGTCTCGGAACTGCTAGGAGAAGGCTTGACGAGTACGCTCGCTGACCTTCCGACCGAACCACCTGAACCTGCAGAGGGTGGCGATCCTGGCACCACTCCAGTTGAACCAGAGCGCCGAGGTATCGTCATGAACGAAGCCGGAGCCGGATCACGCATACTCGAATGCCCGAACGATGACGGAGAAGTAGAGGGCGACGGAGGATTGCTCATAGCACGCAGCATCATCTCTTCTGTCTCCGACTCGATTTGGGATATCTGCGCTTGAGTCAGAATGGGCATCGAGATGGGCTGAGGCAAGATCTTGGCTGTGGACATCCGGCTAGGAGATTGAGGCAAAGGTGTCGCATCAGGGTAGCCGCAGCCAGCCAAAGGCATCGACATGGAGTGGTGTAGAGTCGAGCCTCGTGTAGGCCACGACGATGACAAATCCGATTGTTCGTCTTCTATAACTTGAGCCTGAGATTTCGAGATGCTTTGCATATGCGCAGTTTTAAATGGCGCGAGTATGCTACCAGGGCTTGACCCAGAGATAGACCGCGAATGTGATCTCTGATGAACCTGGCGAGTATAAGAGTGCCCTGTGGCTGAAGGCGGCATGGTAGAGGACGTAGGAGCATCCAACTCTGCTTCTAGATCCTCGTCGTCGATGGGAGAGAAACCAGCAAGTGGCGAAATGGGATTGGAATACGAATTGGTCACCCCTGCGCCGACACGAGCAAGAGACTGACAACGTAGAGACTCAGACGATGACGGAGAAGACAGCGTGGAGGTGCGGCTTGGGAAGTGCTGCCCGTGATATCCGTGTTGTCCATGAGATAGAGTACGGCTTGGTGTACGCGCATGAGCATGCAGGTGGGCTTGCAAACCCGAAGCAGAAGGAGTATGATGGTGTGTAGATGCGGGATTTGTCGGCGTAACACCGGGAGAGAGAGCCGGCGAAGGCAATGGTGTAATAAAGACGTCGATACAGCACTAGGCTCCAACTTCCTCTTTTTCTCCGCGTACTGTCTGCGTTCCTCTTCTGGCGTTTTCGGTGGCGGGACTGGCGGCAACACCGAGGGCAAGCCGACGTTCTGAGAGATGAAAGACGCAGTGTCGGTGCCAGGGAATGGATTCAAGAACACCATCGGAGATAAGGGCGGTTGATCATGATCGAGTCGATCTCGCAGCTCATCCTCTCGTGCCCGCTGTTGCTGTATTCGATCGAGCTCCATCTTCTGCTGACGAACGATAACTTGCCGCGACAGATCCGTAGGCCACGCGAGCCATTCAGTCTCGCTTTCTTCTTCACTGTCTTCCATAACGGATCCCAAACCCTCGAACAGTGCATCCTCTTCGTCGTCTTGTCCGTACGCATATCCTGCCTCGTACTTGTCGTCCTGGAATCCATCGACACCCCCCTCGCCGCTGTCCTCCAACGATCTCTCCGTCTGTGTCTCTCCTAATTCATGGGCAGTGCTCTCCGCGTCGTCTTCTTCATCGGTAGGTTGGATGGGCGTCCTATGCGTTGCACCAGCGATATTCATCACAGTAGCTTTGATCGTCGATACATGGGACACCTGACTCATTCTCCTAGCGGACTCCACGCCGTCCCAATTCCTCTCTCGTCCTCTATCCTCAGCGGCGATCTCATCCCGGTCCGCTTCTCCTGACCCCTCGGTGCTCTGCTGCGCATCGTCATCGATCCATCGACTCTTACCCATCGATAAGCTAACACTTTCATCGAGGGTTGGTCCACCGAAGAGGCTGGTCCTAACTCTCCGCCTACCGGCTTCTTCCTTCCTTCGCCTCTTTCGATATGAGACGGAGGCCTTCTCCATCTCTACGAAATCACGACCCCAACCATACATTGCAAGCTCCAGAGGCCTTCCAGCTTCATGCATCCCATACAGACGCGCACGAAGCACAAGCTCAATACGCCATTCGGGATAAGGCAGGGCAGGGGCCAATGACGTGTTCGGATGAGCGGGGTTCAAGGTAAGAGAAGCGAGGACCTGAGGGTGGATAGTCTTCGATTTCTGTGCTTGATGTGAGCGATTCTGATGTGAAGCCGGGACCATGGCAGAGTCCGCGTAGATGTCGTCGATGTCGTCGTCTGCGTCGGAGCCTGCAGTAGGGGCGATAGCATTGGCGTGTGATGAGGATGAAGCACCGCCGATCAGTGACCGTTCGTCGTTCAGTGACTCGTCATCAGCACCATGACCGTGCGCCGAGGATGACCAAAAGGTTCGCCGGATGGCGAGCTCGAGGTGGTTGTCAGTTGCGCATTTTTATTGCTAATGGCCTGTGACAATTCTGACGACGGTGCATCCGTTATCGATGATGGTATGAATGTCGACGTGAGCGGTGCAGAGAATTCTCTGTGGAAGATACGCAGAATACTGGTGAATGCTGGGTGCGGCGTTTTTGTGTCAATACTTGTATGAAGGAATAGGAAGATTTCGAAGTTACTGACCATGCTCAGTACCCATATCAAGAACCAGCCATTCGCCACGATCATCCTCTTTCCTCTTCTCCTTCTCATATAGCTTTTGGGGTGGGCGTTCAGGTGCAGAGGCGGCAGATGTTCCCTCTCTGATGCACGCCCTTTCCCTTTATCGAGTGTCCGTACTCTCTCCGTCTCCGTCCTCGAGCTCTCCGGATCTTCCAAGCCCGTCTTGTTGATCATCATCAAGTAGCTGCGACTCGACTCGCTTTTATTTCCATCCAATTCAACGTTCGAGGGGCCCTGCGTCGTCCTAGACTGTAACTTCCCAGCAGGTGGGTGGTATCCTCCGTACCGATAACCTTTCCGATCCTTTCCGTAAATGCCAAGGCTAAGGTCATCCTCATCGAAGCTCTGGTCCGATTCCGTGCTGTGAGCGAACACGGGCGAGGAAAGGCTTAGAGAGGAAGAATCCGAATCGGAACGTTCTCCGTCGGCGGCACCAGCTACAGCGTGGTGATGGTGTTGGGAGCTGTAATCGTCGGAGATAGAGTCAATTTAGGCCTGGAGCTCGTGGAGGCGATAGATGTGTTGGCGGCAGTATCTTCTCCCCCTTGAAGAGTCGTAGTATCAGCAGTCGAGAGCGAAATCGAGCTCTGCATATCCTCCAAGCGGCTTATTGTCTCGGCGGTGACTGAGGAGCCTGAAGGAACATGAGTCGCAGTGGCGGGTCTTGACGGCAGCTTCTTGTTCAACTTCCAGCTCAACCCACTCCCGACGCCCACCTCATCCTCGTCACCGTCACCCTCCTTCCTCCTGTCCATCCTTCCTTCCCCTTTTTCTCCTTCCGAGCTGCTTTAGCTCTTTGTCCCTCGCCTTCCTTTCCTTCTCCTCGCGCTTCTTGTCTCCTTGTCTTTTCGCGCAGCGGCATCATCTGTAGCTTCCTTTCTTTCGCGAAAAGACCAACAATAGCGAATTTGCCACCACCCGCCCCGCCCGAACTGCCAGCTACAGCTGGGTGCTCGGGACGACCCTGACTGGAAGCAGTACCAGAGGTGGCTAACGACGACATGGATACGGAGGGCGTCGTCCCAGTTTGCCTAAGCCAAGTCCCAATCCGGAAGACTCGCTTTGCGGGGAGCGATACTCTGCGTGTGGCCGTGGCCATGGTGGTGTTGGCGCTCCAAGTTCTCCTCCAAAGTGACCGACTTCTGCATAGAGGTTGTCCATGCACGTCCTTCCACCCTCCTCCTCCTAATGTTTCATGCGGATCAGAATCGACGACACGTAGCCCGCAACAATTTCACCCGCCAAGCTCGGCCCTGTGCTCGTGTATTTCGGGGTCTGGTTGGCAGGCTCTACGGCAGGCTTCTGCCTCTCGCGCTCCTTCTTCTCGCGCTCCCATATACGCGTGCTCTGGAACTTGGCGCAGATAATCTTCATGCCCGCCGCCTCGGCCTCCTCGCGTGAATACGGGATGTACGTCCGGTCGTTGAGACGCGCTTTCTCCTTCTCCTTCTCGCGCTCGCGGCGCTCCTTCTGTCGTTCTCTTTCTTTCTCTTTCTCTCGCTCCCTCGCCCTCTCTCGCTCCGCTCTCTCTGTCGTTCCTTCTCCTTGTCGACCGCATCGTGCCTCTTCGACGACAAATTGTCACCGGCCTGCTCCTTGTCTTTGGAACTCTCTTTATCCTTCTTTGACCGCTCCTTCTCCTTTTCTCTATGCTTATCCCAACTATCTCCACCTCGTCGCTTATCTCCAGCCTTTTCTTTCTCCTTCCCTTTGCCACCGAAAGGAAACGACAGTCCAATATCGTCCCACCTCCTCAAATATTCCACCTCCTTCTCCTGCTTCTCCCTAATCCGCCTCCTCTCCCTCTCCTTTTCCCGCTCCTTCTCCCTCTGCAGCTCGCGCTCCCGAATGCGTTGGCGCTCCCCGCTCTCCACTTGTGTCAACGCCTACGCAGAGATGCATCAACCTGCGCCCCAACAGACGCATTGGCCGCAGGACGACGGCGATGAGCAGCAGTCATATCCTTCTCTCCAGCCGCGTGCGCATTATGCGGCGGCACCTCCTCGATATCCACGACCGTCTTCGGTCTGGCCAGTGTCTCTTTCTTGAGTACCTCTCGAGCAGTAGATGTGCTGGTCCTCGGCACTGACGTGCTCCGGCGAGGTTGTCTGTCTCTGTCGTGCTCGCCAGTCCGTGAAGACCCTTTGCTCCGCGTTCGGCCTGATGTCGAGCCCGTGTGTGACGATTTCGAATGGACGGATTGAGCAAGATGTTCGGCACCTCGGAGGTGATCAGAGCGGAGAGCGGGAGGCGGTGGGTCGGTATTGGGTCCTAAAGGAGGTGGTACGATCAGTAAGGCATTCAAAGGAATACAGGTAATAGAGAGAACTGAAAATCGAATGAAAATGCGATACAACGATTACAGAAGACGCTCGTCGTCAGCAAAGTGGTAAACAGTTAAAGAAACAACGAGAAAAAGACGGCAAAGGATGAAGAGATAAATAGATCGGTCCTCGATAAAGATATCATGAAACGAGTAATTTTAAAAAAAAAGAATACGAAGAATATCGAAAAAAAAGAGAGAAGAAAAACTCACGTCTCGCTCCTTAAACAAAGAAATTACTCCATCCCGAATGACCACCCACCTCTCTCTCCACTCCAACTTTGTCTTTGTCCTCTCTCTTCCATGTGAGTCCCTCTCCCTCCCAGAACGTCTCTCACCCTCGCCCACCCCACCCGCCTTCCCTGCAAATGCAGCCGAGGATAGCGCCCATCTACGCCCTTCCCATCGCCGTCCATATACATGGCGCTCTCCCACATCGCCATCCCCGAACCGCCACCGCCCATCGTCGCCATACCCGCGGGGTATTCCGGAAACTCGTACTTGCCCCGCCCGCCAGGCGTCGGGTCCGTGCCCACCCCAGAGGCGGAGGAGCGCCACACCACGCGGAGGGCGCGCACCCAGCCCTCCCAGTACGGCTGGACGTACGCCGCTGGGTCGTAGCGCGGCAAGGGGTGAGGCAGAGCGGGGTAGAAGTCATGTTGGACGTCTGCAGCGCGTGGTTTGCGCTAAGCGAGAGCGTGAGGGCGTTGCTGAGAGCGGAGGTGACGCTCGCGGACGTGTTGATGATGCCGCTCTTCACTTGAGATGGATTGTTTCCTTGATTGAGAATGTTGGCGTCGGCGTTGATAGTGCCATGCAAGAGGAGTTGTCCAAGCGAAGCAGAGATGGCGAACGAGACAGGCGGCGATGAGGAATGGAGCTCAACGAGCTCGTAAGCTGCGAGGTCGTACCAGGAGACGAGATAATCGTCCTCTAGAATCTGCCCTGTCGAGAACCGTATCAGAGTAAACCATTGACACTGGATCTGGTCCTGCAGGGCGTCGGGGTGGTTGGATGGTGTCGATGTGGCGTTGGACGCAGACTTACCCGCCGTCGAGATCTTGGCTAGCGGATTGAATCTTCGTTTTTTCTTGCCACCGGCGACAGGGACAGGGCCAACACCGAGGGGCGGCGCCACGGGCATAGGCACGTCCACCCGCCCACTCGTCGTCAAGCCCAGCCCTACCGGCTTCGTCGACGCGAACATCGGCGGCGGCTCCAGGTCGTCAAAGTCGTCGTCATCCTCCCACTCATCGTCTTCCTCGTATCCCTCCTCTCCGCCTCCGCCCTCCTCCGCGTCCTCCTGCTGATTGTTAGAAGATCCGTCTTCTTCTGGATGCCCACCTGCACTTCGCTTCTTTCGCAATTCTTGCGGATTCGCAAACTTGATGGGGCTGATGGGGCGTTGGCCCTCGTCGGGCGCGAACGTGATGGGTGACGGTGGTCGCACCCCTGGTACGTCTTTGGTGATACGACGCGGGTCAAAGGGTAAGCCGAAGCATTTCGCGAGGATGCTCTGCTTGAAGTGCTTGATTTTCCAAGTGGGGTCGACATGCGTGAGGAACCATTGGTCGTAGGGTACTAGAATCGTGAGTTAAAGTTTAGGAGGTCCAAATTGATACGGAACTTACTGTATCGACAGGCTAGTGGTATATGTTTCTGTTTCCGTATCTCCATGATATGATCCTCCTCGCCAGCGACCTGGCTGGTACACGTTCTGATAACCGTTCTCCCGTTTGTATCCAATGTGCTGGGCTAATCAAGAGAAAGTAAGTTGTACGGATCACAAATCAAGAACAACGCATTTCTGACCGACAGCTTTACGTTAAAAGGAGATGCCAAATGATAGAAATCCTTGATATTGATGACTAGATATGATATGAGGGATGAGACGTCGTTGGCGCTGATATCAAAAGATCAATGATATCCCACCTTCAGCGGAACCTAGGACTGAAGAGAATCATTAGTATCAGGGTAAGCTATATTTTTTTCGCCACATGAAGAAGGCATGTACCTAAAGAAGACACGTCCAAAGCCACACTTTGATGAATGTCTAATGACAGCCAGATCGACAGCGGGCGAGATACCCAGTTACAGTCCCAAAGTGGGCGGTTGCGGTGCAGAACTTCCTGAGCACAGCGAACGTATGCAAGCCCAAGTTCTAAATAAACACAATATGAAGTGGGAATTGCAGATATCGAAGTTAAAGATATGAAAGAAAAGACAGAGTCAGAACACGGAACGAATGCAAAGTAACAAGACGCACTTTTCACGCTATCAACCACGCCCTCTCCGTGACTTTCGCCAGTATCCCAGATTTAACTTCCCAACCAAATCCAAGGGTGGATAGCAGATGAAAAGGAGAGGCCCTAGGCCTAGGACGAGGCAGAAGCAGAGGAGGTGGTTGGGAAGAGGAAAGAGTCAACGACTGATCATCACAGCAATCCCAGGTTAAGGGGTTAGGTTGAAATTTTAATTTAATTTCCTCTTGCCGAGAATTGCCGAGCCGGACCATCCGGCCCTGCCTCAGCGCTTATTCCCCGATCGGCCTATCCTCTCCCAGCAAATCACATTGTAGAATCCCGGCACTTGCAGCGAATCTCTGGGATGGTATACATTACCCATATCGTATCCATGCTGTGTCTTTCTTGATATCAAACCGATTTCAGTGCAACCCGAGAAGATTTGATCCACAAAAATAAGTACAGCATCAAACAGCCATGGGATTTTAGCAGAAGGAAGGACTTCGGCCTGGGAGCGAGCCCTACTTATTTTTAACAACCATCAAACATCAGTGAAATTCTGAGTCGCGCTGGCAGTAGAAACTTTGAGCTCGTCTAGACAGGAAACAAAGATCACGCGTTAATCTATCCAATCTTTCAAAATGCAATCACCATTATGACTCGCGTGTGAATGCGTAGTACAAGACATCGACATAATCAAGTAGGTTGCCATTGGATAACTTTGAGTCAATGGCTTCTGACGCTTTGTTTTCCTCTTCAGATAATCGCTCGTGAGATTCCGAGGAAATGATGTAGGCGCTGTCCAAGCGAGACAATCAGACATGGTCAAATTGGGATGTGTGAACTTCTGGAGCTCAAGTCCTCCGCGCGTCGGCATCGATACATGTCAAAGGATTTGGATACCTGGACCTTGAGTACCTTTTGACTATACAAATGCATTTTATATATCTCTTCCAGCGATCCGAAATTTTACCGAAAATGTAACAGCCGCCATCGACTGTACAGTCACAAATTCCCCAATGATACCACTACCAAGAAGTCGTGATAAAATACCTACGAATGTTGCTCTTGGTCCGTACCAGCTTGCGCTATTGTATTGGCCCCAAGTTCGAGGTAAGATGTCATATTCCCTGCCGTAACTGGGTTCGCTGAGAACTTGGACCCATATGACCCGCAGGGCCCACGTAAAGAAAATATACCACAACGAACTTTGTCGCTGCTACACTCTTTTTCAACCCCTGGGTGCGTGTTTTGACGTGGGCGGAAAGCGCGTAGCACCGGAGATATCACCATCCCAGAACGAGAGATAGACAAAACCATCAATTCTGGTCATGGCGTGGGCTACTTACTTGTGTTCACATCCGTCATCTCATCGGATCCTTCGGATCCAAAGTTGAAGAGGTCACCTACAACCTTGGAAATTCTGCAAGCCTAGCCTGGGCTCGGATGCGCACACCAGCAGTTTCATATTGCTCCGCCATGGCCCGTCGCGGTCATCGATTGAGGAGGCTGACCACACTCTTTGTTTCACTGGGTGTATAAAGATGCCCTCGAGCACGGTATCGGTATCGGGCTAGCTCATAAACTCTACTTCGTTCGTGCCTACACTCCAACCTTAACAGATTCACCATGTTCAAACCTCTCAACCTCACCGCCCTCTTCCTCTTCATCGCCATGGCCTCGGCATTTACACTCCCACCTAGCCTCATTGCGGTGGGAACTCACTGTACATCCTTCCTATATTTCATCCCACCTCTAGCTGACCCATATCTTCGTTTTCGTCAATGATTACTATAGGTGAAAGCGATGGCGTAAGTGTCATGTCCCCTTCTCGTAATAAACAACCTTCTAACTATTCGGATCTTCCATTCTCAGGATTGTAAACCTCCATAATATTCCTACTCCTCGGTGAATTTCCCTGATTTTTATTTGCGTTCGATAGGCCGCGGAGGTTTACAATGTTGCAGAGCCGTTCCTGCGGCCAGGTATTGTTCTACCCTGCTTTCCATGAACCTGGCACAGTCGACTTACCGTCCATCGTCTTCGTTCCTTAGATGCTACGTCGTCCCCGATGGCTCATCCTGCTAAACTCCAAAACCCGGAGTTGGTCAGATATGGGATACAGGTGGAGGAGAATTCCAGGGAGATCACATTAGCTATAACTTGAACACGGTTTCCTTCCACACATGCGTTGAACGATGACAGCACTTTACGTCGAGTTTTGGGTTTAGGATAGTCTTATAAGACACGTTTTTCGTGGAACAATAATTCGCGTTCAACCTCCCGGGAAAACCTAGGACGATGCCTTGATCCATGACTGATTTATCGATCTCGCCTATCAGAAGGCGCAGATATGAATCAGAAAGAACGTGGGCGAGAACGTCTGCAGCTCTTTATATCGTGGTCGTGTGGTTTTGAACTAACGAGAAGAGGTGGGAATCGGGCACTCTGATGCTGGAAATCTTCGTCCTCAATGTACGGTGCACTTCTGCGTGGGTCTGCTCAAGAACGCAAAGCCACTAGTGTCGCCCGATTCTATCTTAATGTTGGAAAAGAGCCACGAAAACATCATGATTAGCAACTGAAATGTAGCTTACATCATAGGATTACCAGAAATTGAATGCAATGCAACATTCGTTAACATGGTCCTTGAGGTCAGCAATTAAATCAGTGCACCAGCTTATTGCGGTTATTGAATGAAGAACGGCTATTTCATAGGACGGAGGAATCAGGCCACTGCACCTCCTAATATACACTGACTGCATTTCCCTGGAATAATACTAAAAGAATCATTCCTAGATGACCGTTGAGAGTAGTCCTCACTGTGCCAAATCGTTAAGCGCTGCGTGAGCTATCTATAACCTCTTAGTGCTCATCGCAAAAGGTTCTGAGCGCTCGCAGGATTTCAAGCATATTATTGGCCAGTTGTCATGCATTTTGAAGATTATGAGGTCCCTGTGACCAGCATGAGTGCTTGAATTGCGGATGGTATGATAGATTTCTTGCGCACTGATCTTGGAAAATAATTCGTATATCTTCACGCCAAATTCATACATGACCTTAAAAAGCGGCCTGTGATACTGATCACGTCTAAAGCAACGGATAATGGGTCGAGCATGGAGGGGTAGTTCGCTAGATTTATGTTGGATTTGTAGACACTCCAATGTGCCAGGACGCTGAAAACAGCAAGGGAACATGGGCCGTGGAACGCATACCCTGGACAATGCGCAGACATACCTACAGCACATGGGGATGCCATGTCAACGCGCTATGGCAGAGCATGACCAAAATAATTCTACATGTCCTTTCTCTGGACGCTCTGCCGAAAATACTTGCGGGAAACCATCAGTTCAACAGTCTGTTAGATATAGAAAATCTGTCAGCGACTGCGAATAGTTTCCAATTTCAAAGCGTCACTTGATTCCACCTTGAGAGGCATGGTCGTGTGGAGAGCAGCACTGGCCACCCATGTAAGCGTTGATCCAACTTAAAGAAATACGACGGTGCTCAGCCACTCGCAGAACGGCCCCATACTTTGGGTAATACGGCAGATTCCGCTAGGAAGTTTGCGCTCGAAATCCGGAACTGGGAGAACGACCATGGTTCTTGAGCGTCAAGCCGATCTGTCAACCCGTCAGAGCACCTCCAACGCCAGCGGAAGCCAATTTACCTAGTGCCGGGATAAACTTGACTGCAGCTGCAGAGCACTTGATAACTGGCATACAAGCGTAAAGTGGGCACTACCGCCACGGCCGAACAGTTAAGCGAAACACGTATCACAATGCCTACGAAGACTCACCTCTTTCCGATACCTCGTCTAGGTCAGAGTCTTGGTAATATGTCTTCCTGAGCAGCTACAGTGTTTTGCATATTGATTTGCACAACGGATTTTTTGAACAGCTATTTGGCCCTGCTTGCCTAGCGCGGGAAATGTGATGCCGTTCCAATGCCGTTCCCGCTCGCCTTGCCTGTTTTGCCCGTTCCCGCCCCAAAGGTCAAACTATCCATGTCAGCGTTCATTGGCAGAAAATCACAAACTCTCCTGACTGTCCCAGATGTCGACAAGGACAGGGATCGCCACTGCGTCGCCTCGGTGGGTTCGTGCGCTGTGCGTGCCGAATTTGCCGCCTAAGGCACCATCAGGATTTGTCAGCTACGACGCAAAATCTCGCGAATTTGATGTGCAAAACAATATGCAAAGCACTGTAAGTATTACTATATGGCACCACTGCAGAACTCAGCGCTCAGCGACGAAGCCGAAGCTGGGCACGTGATGCCCAATCACGGCACCGGTGACCGCACTTTAGATTCAGCAGAACCTGTTGAGGTTTATACGACATGGCATCTTTCTCTTCACGGACCCCTTACCTACCAATTTCATTCGCGTTACTCCATTTACTTACAACATTTCCTTTTCCGGCTGCGCGCATCCTGCGCACATCCTGTGCACATCCTAGCCGCTCGCCCTTATCTTTCTTTATTTTATATCCTACATATCATGGGGCATTGGAACAAGCACGCCATCGTGCTCGTTCCGTTATTCCCCGCCATATATATATATTACATCTACGTACCGCACACCTCATCTGTCGCCCCGACGTGTCTGACATTTGAGATGTGTATCTTACTTTACCTTCGTTACATTCCACGGTGCTGACTATCCGTATTGTAGTTACTTTGTACTCTTTCAGGTAGGGTTACAATACATACTATTATCTGTCACCCCGACGTGTCTGACATTTGAGTTACTTCGTACTCTTTCAGAACCTCTGGCGGCAGCGATTCTGTCATGTATACGGCCAATAAAAACTATATCAGTCGATAACTCAGCACAGGATGGATGAGTTGATTTTCCTCTTTCTCTGGGCAATTGCTGGGATACTTATTTTGATTTACGACTTCGGACTCCGCCAGCCGCTCGCCATTTGAATTTCTTCAAATGACCGACGGCCAGTAGATGGAGTCAAAATGCAGCAAAATGACCGCTAATACGTTATGCGAGTAGGACTACAAGAAACATAACACTGTTTTTAATTTCTGACGTTTTCATAAACGCTCCTAACTTAGGAGCGTTTATGAAAACGTCAGAAATTAAAAAAAGTCCTAACTGAACAATTCGTCCGACACCTCTGTCGGAGTCTGAGCCCGATCTGAGCCTTCTAACATTGCACAACTTCGAAGTTTGCAATTGCCAATAATGCTTCCTTAATTCGCTATGAATATATTCGATACGAAAGAGATATTTGTATATAGATCCCGACAACAATGAACGATTACGTACATCACAGTAGTTATTCACGTGCCGCAGCAAATAGCCGACGGCAAGAATTCGGCATGCTATCTATATGAGTTCGCATCCAATTTATTTTGGTCCACGGTCCACACAATTCTATCACACATTTATACGTCTTCTGTCTCCTGTCCATTGCAACTCCATTGGCGAGGACTCAAGCTTGGACAGTACCGTGTACTACTACCACCGGGTTCAAGCTCTTGTGTTCTCCTTGTGGATGCAATTGAGACTCTCACCTCCACAATTTGCTTGACCTCCTTAGAGTCATAGACAGAAGAGGGTCTCTACTCTGCCCCCGAATCGCCCCCGAATCGCCCCCTCGAGAACAATCAAAGTTCTGAACCGACATAATGGACTTAGAAGCAATTCTACGCTGCATTCAATGCTTTTCGAGTCGCTCCTTCATCGGATATCTGTAAATATATATCTGTTCTTTTCTATCTCCTCTAGTCATACTGAATCCGCTACTGACGCCACGATCAGGTCTGACCACACTCTCTCCGACACCTTTGCGCTGTTTCATTTCCATCTAAGATTTTCTCTCGGATTAAATGGAATATGTGAGTAATGGATGGGACGAAAACAAGTTGCTTATGTTGTGTTTGTCTCCTAGTTTCACCAACCGCCAGGGCACGGACGGTATACTAGCCATGCCATAATCCTTCATCGATGCCAAGCATTTATTTGGACGATTGTATGCACACATCAACTTCCGTAAACTTAAATCGAAAGTCGTTTCGAAATTCGGAATTTCTGTGGGATTTATGGACTTCTCGGACACATTGATACTCAATCGCGTTCTTGATCGCCGCTCGAGCACCGTGGCAGTGGGCTGCTTGTCTCTCACTCTCGATTGCTTGCTCTACACATTTCTGTCATGACATTGCGCAGAACGATGAATGCCACGGCGAATCCTAACGAAGCTGACGTATTTCTCCTGTCTCGTGCTTTGTCTGCTGCTTCATATTTTCTTCCAAAGGCGGTAGTTTGTTTGATGCAGAAGTCTAGCGCGATCGCTGCCTCCTTGAAACTTTGAATTGCGGCTCGATCTTGATCATTCTCAGCACAAATTTCCGGTGTTGTTTGCAAGTCCTTTCTTTTATTTCTTTCGCCGAAAAGTCTGCGGGCACCCTAACAAAATACCTGCATTGTGGATTGCCAATATGGATGGAACATGCGTTCGTCTCAGCCAATCATGCAGTGATAGGTTTTGGTCGTATGTCCAGCTCTGCGATCCTATCCATTGTACAAAGTTCCGGTGTTTCTCTGGGATGCACTACTCCTAGGCCCTCGAAGCATACTTTGTCTAAATGGAGGCACTGTGTATCGTCGACACCTTGTTGTCAGGAATGACATGTCTTGCGAGATTTTATGTACCAGATCCAACCCAACGCGACTTCCTTCATCTACCGCGTGACGCTGCAGCGGAGGTGCCGTGGTTGTTTCTTCGATGTATTCATCCTGAAACTCCTTGGAATATCCTACGTTTTAGAATAACTACGTTCGAGCACATATAAAGAGGCTCGACTTATGGTCGTAGTTCATTGTGATCTTCACAACCTCGACAATGTTCAACTTCCTCACCTCAGGTGCTACTCTCCTCGCTTTGGCACTCGCTGCTTCGGCCGCTCCACAGAGGGGTTCAGACTCTCCGGGAGACATTCCCGTTCCTGTCCCTGCTCCCCCTGGGTTTAACATGTATTTATTCGCCTCATCATCGTCGCACACCGAATTAAACGCTCTTTTAGCACCTCCCTTGGCGTTAATGGGTCTGGATGTCCATCAGGATCTGCATACTACCTGCTTAGCAGTAGGTTCATACACTGCTCGTGAACTTGGGGCTCACATTTCCTTCATAAAGCTGACAGGACTGCTGTCACGGTTACCTTCAGCGAGTTCTATGCTGAAGCCGGCCCAGGCATTCCAATCGCCTCAAACCGCAAAGACTGTCAGCTCACTTTCGGTGTCAGGTAATTCGCCACTTTGTGAGAAATTAAAGAATTTCGTTTAAGCGTCGTTAGCGTTCCCCCTGGCTTCACTTTCGGAATCGCAACTGTCGACTATGTGAGCCATTTACATCCAAGATGCTCTCGAATCTCATAACACTTCAAATAGCGTGGATATTATCAACTGGACTCCAAAGTAACGGCTTCCCAGCAATCCATCTACTACTGTATGTATCATATCTACCTCGTTCTCATGCTTTAAATAACGCTGAAACGTCTGCAGTCCAGGGACAACTCACACAAGGTATTGAATGCACCATTATTCCTTGTTCGTTGTGTCGCTCTGACATGCAGATTAACAGCTACCGCCCGCTCTAATCTCACTGGTCCCGTTGATGGCGATGACTATACCTATCGTGATTCCTTCGACCTCGTTTCCACCGTGGAGTCTCCTTGCGGAATAACGTCGGTCTTGAACGTCCAGAGTGAGCTCGTCGCGAGTAACGCCGCCAACAAGCTTGGAAGTGGATACATCGCCACTGATTCGGTGCGTTTTTATTTCTTTTATTATATTTCCTTTGTGATATATTTTCTTCTTTTCTTTCTGTATAGATTGATACAGCCCTCACCACGGTAAGGTTTCTTCTCTACTCTGCGTGATGCATTTCCTAATGGTTGAACTGTATAGACCCTCAACTTCCAGTGGCAGACGTGCACCAACTGAGGAAGACTTCACACCCAAAGTCTTTCCTCAAGACCATATATATCGGCCTCTTGAATTTATCCTGAAGTAGTAGAAATATCGCGTATGAACTTGTATATGATGTCGGTGACAATGTCGAATTTGAAGTTGATTTGAACACCCAGATGAAGCCGAGTCATGAGCGCTAATGTATTAATGATTAACGTCACTTGATCCTGTAAAAGTACATTTGGAGTAAAAGGGCTGGTATAGGGATGGACTAAATTTTCAGTTGCTTCAACTAACGTGCCAACTACTTGATCATTCTCGCTAAGTCGGACCGCAAGACCTGGCGAGCAAGTAAATGAAAGATGGAATTATGTTAGGTGTGATTTATTTTTCTTTTCAGGAGAGCCACTTTGCTTGGGTTAATGAATCTCTGAGTGTAAATGAGACGAGGGAATACTAAATAGGTAGGTAGTGTTACAGAAATACAAGGTAAGGAGAGACGTAAAGAATTGTGATAGATTAGTTACGAGGCCATGGGAGCCTTAGAGGCCGCAGGAGAATAAACACACTATGTGTATTCCATATGGCGATCAGGCTGTACAGTAACAGTGATCCGTTGTACAATCTAATCCAATTCGTCAATGCCGAGCCTGGCACCAGATCCACGGTTCCACCGCGTCGGACTGATCCCCCAGGCTATCTCTGAGATCCTCCAGCTTTTGAAGTGCCAATTTCTGCCGCTCCGCCCTTAGGAGACGGTCTATCTGTGATGCTCCAGCGTTCTCCGAGTCGTCCAAAAATACTCTTCGACGGAACTTGAGAGCAGATAATATGTTTCCGATCGCCTTCACAACTTCGGTGTCCACTGCTTTAGCTTTGCACATAACTTGAAACTGCGCATATGTGAAATCGAGCGTCCACAAGAGTGACCAATCATCAGCACCGAGCGACTCTTTCAAAGAGTGGATTTTTGCGCAAAGAGACTTGTGGGGCAGTGGAGCACGTTTCCACGCCTCCTTTTGGCACTGCAGGTGGTTTTCTCGTCAGTGAGTAAATATCAAAGGAAAGGAAAGAAAGATTGCCTTTTCTCCGCAGAATCTGATGAGGTTGCACTTGCTACACAGTCGTGAATGAATGACTTCAAGCACTGAAGAACATGTGATGTTCCAGCAGCCCATCTTTCGGGCCTCGACCATCGCGTCGAAAGCAGTCTCGAGTTCATCAAAGTACTGAAGCTCAGTCATGAGCTCACGCTCGAATTTGATCGTAGCAACTCCTATCACCGGATCAACGTCCGCATTGGCGTAAGCAGTGAGATGCTGCAGGAGACTACGGGTTTTGCTCCACTCCAGAGGTAGCGTGGACAAGATTGTCGTAAGGCGTGCAAGAACGGGTGAGATCCAGCTACCTCGCGCGGTAATCATAATGTTGAACTGACGTGTTTCGCTGTGTACGAGATTGTCGAAGAATTCAAAGATTGTCATGACAGGGTAGGTAAAAAAATGAGTGCGTGCGAGCTGTGAAGAATCGCCTTCGCCGTAAAATTTGACAGCCTCTTCAAGGTGTTGGACAGGCCGAGCCAGAGCGAAGGTGAAGTTCGGTGACTGGAAGACCTCCCGAGCAAACGGGACATAAAACAACGCCAGGCGACCAGCCAGTTTGAATATGATGTATCCAAGGCGCGGTGTTGCGACCCAATGCTCTAGCCCAACTAGAGAGTCTTTGGGTCCATTTGGAAGTAGGTCCTCGGGCCGTTGTGGCCAACGTTGTTCACCAGTGTTCGCATTACCAGTGCGAAACTTGTGCTGTGTTAGATCGGCCAGGGATAGGATAAGACAGTTGCTGACAGTGGCTACCGCATCAAATATAAGGGTGACCCCGTCAACCCGAACTCGTCCATCGATTCGGTACCTGCTGGGCTTATGAAGACGCCTCATCCCAGTCTGACCAAAATCGCAACGGCACGTAGTCAAATGATTTACCATTGTGACGTGGTTTGCGGGAGGCTGTTTAAACGTGAGGAATTTGATGCCAGCTCTGAGGAGCTCGGGGTAGGATTTCACGATCTTGGTCTTTTCAGAAATAGAAGTGCACGCTTCGAGCGCCTGGTCGATACGGTCCGCTGCCAGACTCAATCTTATAGCGCATACATTGGCTTTCGCGGGGTCTCGCATTGTCGATGTTAAGAGTTCGACAGCTGAGTCAAGGGATATATGTGGATTTGCAGCCATAGCCGTATCTGCGGCTGTTAAATATTGATGAACTTGGGCCTTTTTTTGACATGCATGTAAACGACATTACTTACAAGAATGGCAGAGCAGAACAATGTAACATAATTAACGACGTCACCCGATTGGATCATAGGAAGCCCTACCTGGATCAGAGTTGTTAAGAGTCGAGCACTTTCAAGGTTTGGTGCGTCCAGTTGGATTGGAGAGGGAGATAAGAATGGGCAGTGGGAGAAAAGTCGGCTTTGCCGCTTTGAACCCAATTTGAACCATCTCGTGAGAGCGAGGAATCTGCCATCCATGATCCAATCTTCGCATCAAAGCCGAGGGTGAGGCCTGGAGCACGGCAGTGGATCACATGGAGCGTCTCTATTCTATATTATAAAACAAGGATGGTTCTCACGGGTTTGTCTCCCCTCTATGTCTTCTGATTGGCTGGCCACGGGTCACACGGTGACGTTCGACATCTAGGCCAACTGCACGCCCGTGCGAAGCACGGGTCAAACGGCTCGTTATCTACAAGTATGTAGGTAATAGGGATAAATCAAAAGAAATAATATGTTACAAGTACCACATGGCGCTGTGTGTACGAGGAGAAGTATTGTTTGAATATATAGATAGAGAAAAGGACAAAACTTGGCATGAATTAATTTGTGCAACACAGTCAGCTTTGAAGGGAACATATCCTTGAGCTCGAGTACATACGTAGTGTAACAAGTTCAGCAATGATTCAAGTTGTCTGCGGGAATGGACATCACGGTGCAACTCTGTCATTCCTCTTTCAAGATAGTCTCGACCCAGACGCTTGGGAAGATTGTGGCTGTGCCAACCCATTTCGGCACTGCCTACAGGAGGAATCTTTACCAAGACGTCTGGTACGGATTTACCGTAACCGAGTACATGAGTTTTTCAAACCCCGACTAACGACCGAAAGCGGAAATTCCCCCTATATGCAGCCCCCACCTCGACAGCACTCCCTTTGTTTGGAGAATTATACATTAGGCCCTCAGTAGAAACACTTATAATATGATGAATAAGTTATTTCTAAGTGATTTTGCAAGATAATGAGCCCAATTCACAGTGAAAGCAGGATTTTGTAAGCCATTGAGATTGCCTGCTCTCGAGTCCTGTCTGCCTGTTGCCATTCCTTCTCCTGGCGTCGCTGAATGAGCCTTTCGTGCTCTCCTGGTGCTAGCTCCTTCACAGGACGACGTCTCTTGGGAACGGGCGTGTTACCATCGATAAAGAAGAAAGAAGCAGAGCCCGGAGTGACAGGTGTGGTAAAGTTGTCTTGTGACGGCTGTCGCGGTGCTAGTGGGGTACGAAATGGGTCTCGAGACGTTGACGCGCAGGTGTATTCGCGTTTTCGTCGTTGCGCGACCTCTTGAACGGCGTCGAGAATGCCATAGTGGTGCTGATAAGATTACAGCAAACAATGACGCGCCCGACGCGTTTGAGCACGTGAAGCTCGAATTTCCGCTTTCGGTCGTTGTTCGGGGTTTGAAAAACTCATGTACTCGGTTACGGTAAATCCGTACCAGTCTACTTGGGAGAATATCCGGCGATCACACAGTCTCAATCGAGTTGGGAAAAAACACTTGTCATCAATTTTTACTAATCTACACAGAGCCGTAGATATTCTCCCCAAGTAGACTGGGTTCGAGTCTACTTTCAAGAGAGCACCTTCACTTGGGGGCTTTTTAACGGATTTTCGAGCGGTAGAAACTTCGGCCCGATACTGGTGTCGGGGGGGGAAAATAAAAAAATAAATAAAATAAAAAAATAAAATCGAAAAAGGAAAGGGGGAGGAGGAGAGGAGAGAACATTTGACAATAGAAATTCTCAACTTGTGTTTTCTTCAGATTTGCGAACATAGAAATGTGATTGCTTCTTGGAAATCAAAAGTCTGAAGGAAAGGACCAGTGAGCGGCGAGTAATTGATCAAAATCTATGAATTTTCATTTGGGGAGACAGATACTCGCTTAGATTCTCAATAATACAATTTTGCGAACATTTTTGATTGGCTCGATAACAGATACTCGCTTAGATTTGAGCAGACAATGGAAAGTCCTGGTGGTTTCTTAGAGCAGAGTGCAGTGTGCACCACTTCAGTAGCGTCCGAAATCTCATTGTATTTTGCAGAAATCACAAGGGCAATTAATTTTATTTCTCAATTAAGTACATGTCAATAAAATAGAATTCTACAGGGGTTGTGCGGCTACCATGAATCCTCGACCTTGTAGTTGTATCTGGGCAGTAGCAAATTGTATTGCTGCTGTTCCTGGCCTCATCTTATTCGTGTGGTGCAGGTGTCACTGTTACGAAAAGCGGATGCTGTGGATGGAGGTGGCGACGTAGGGAAGGAATAGTGGTGGTGGTGTTTCGTGATGGCTGCTCAGTGTGGTGGGGAGTGGCGTTGATGTGAGTCACATTGCGTTGCGTTGCGGGACATCGGTGGCCATCTCCGCGGTAGTCAGCAGAAGCAGTTGAGCTGCTGCTGCTTTACCGTGCTGTGGTTTCGAGCCTGAGTTGGCAAGGCTTACAGAGTGGCAGGATATCGAGGAGGGGGACCCGGTAACCACTATAGCTGCGAAAAACACAGTCAACGTGTAAGTTTCACATCCTCATCATCGATTCTTGGGCTTGTACTTACTATCTCCATGCAGCACTGACACTGTGTGTGATCTAGCCAGCCAAGTAGTACACCGTTAGCTACAGTGATTCAGAAGGCAGGCGGGGAAGATGGTGCTGCACGACACACCAGATCACGCATGGATGCGTCATGCCACCCTGTCATTGGCCCCTCGCCCCGAGGCTAATATGTTGCTACCGCTTCGTACTCCGCCTTCATCTGGCACCTCTCCAGCAGATCAGATATGGCATCTCTTGTGAAGGGTGATGAGTGCTGGGTTCATCAGCGCACGAGGAGAGGAGGAGAGGAGTGACATACAATGGCCGAGGATGCATTGGCCGTGCAGCATCTAAATCCACTCTCTGGTGTCGATCAAGGGCGGGTGGAGCTGCATCGCAGGTCGCTGGCTCATACACGGATGAGATGGTGGTGCGGAGAGGATGTGATGAGGTGCAGGTCAAACCCTGGCTCTGCACGTCATCAGGCTTAGGACGTTCATGGAGATAGCTATCTCCAAGAATGTTTATGAACCTTATGCGCACCAATTCTCGTCTGTCGACATCCGTCTATTGCTCGAAACCTGTCCTATGGTTGATGACAACCCCCGGCATAAGATCTTTGAGAGCGAGAGTAAGGAGGCAAGGCGAACCACGTACCGATAAATGTTATGTTGGCATGGCGGGAATCTGGTCTGAGCGTGGGTGAGCAGGAGCCGAGGTGGTGAGTACGTGCCTTATATCATTCAAATTAGCTTAAAATCAAGGATAAGAATGGCTACACTTACACAGAACATCCTGCTTGATGTCGCAGAGGCCAGGATCCGGGGCAGATAAGGAAGGAGGAAGGTGGAGTGAGGGGCAAAGTGCGTTGTTGAGCGTTCAGAAAGGCATTTTTATCTTACGTAATATATTCAAAGTCCGCTCAGAATCAGAATCAGTATCGTCCCCTGGCATGAGTAACGAGCCGAAACTTCCGGGCGATGGGGTCGGTTATAAAAGATTCATTGAAAACTAGAAAACTCTCGAAAGTCGAAGATGCAACGCAATCGTACTTTACACGGAACAGAATGGTATCACGACGGTTCGTCCAAGTTATTTCTGTACTACCAATTGATCAAAGAAGATGGGCGACTCCTACTCGACTCTCCATACTGTTCACATACCGTTCCTCGGAAACCAAGTAATTTTGAATCCATCCCTTCGCAATTCTCTAAAGGTAACCTCGTCCTTCGCATGCGATCGCGAAAGCCCTCCGAACTCGACCTGAGCGTGCTTTAAACCTCCAACGTCACGTCGAATGCTGATCATCTCGGAACAGAGTCCATCTTGAGAGACGAGGCTCCCAGTGAGTTTGATGACGGCGAGGTGGGGACATAAACGAAGGTTTTTATAGAGGCGGTCTGATAAAGCAGAAACGATGAAATGCGTAAGGCCGGGTGGCCGGGAATGCTGGAGATCCTCGTGGACCTCTAAATGGGTAAGGGTGGGTACGAATTTGAGACAATCAACGAGGCCTCTCTCCGGGACATTCAGGTTCTCCAACACCAAATGTTTAAGGAGCGGGCGAGATCTTCGAATGAAATCAGGAAATTCGTGATTTTCCAGGTTCTGAGTTACGGCGACGGCAGACGGCGACGTTTCTATGTGCAATGATTCCAGATTCGGAAATGACACAGGGCGAAGGAAAGCAGAGAGAATGGTTCCTGTTGCGATCTTCAAAAAACGGAGGGAATGGTGAACGAACGGGTCGAATATGTAATGCGCAAGATCATGCATTATGACTTTGATGTTGTACGACTCGAGTAGGG
Organism: Flammula alnicola; assembly: GCA_015499995.1. Classification (NCBI taxonomy): domain Eukaryota; kingdom Fungi; phylum Basidiomycota; class Agaricomycetes; order Agaricales; family Strophariaceae; genus Flammula; species Flammula alnicola. The sequence continues at coordinate 38,511 of JADNRV010000296.1, forward strand.
GCGCAGACAGAAGAATGCTGACGCAATCATAGGATGTAAGCTGCGGCGCACTGATATAAATGCTTGTAAGTGACGGCCAGTCGAACTCTCGGATACGGAAAGCAGGAAATTCGGGTATCACCTCTGCTTGGACGCCAGGCATGGGGTACGCAGTAATAGCGAGAGATTCTAGAGCTGGAAGTGAAATGAAGGTCGAAAACTGGATACTGATTTAAGCTGCAAATCACGGAGGGCTTGGTGGATCAGCGGAGTCGAGGTCAAGGCGAGATCCCCAACATCACGAGTTATGGTCTCGAGATGATAGGTTACGAGGTTTGGTGCGACCGAGAGAACTTTGATGAAATCCTGATTCGTCGATAGCGATGAGTGGATTTCAAGTGAGATAAGGGATGGCCAATTGGGGTCTCGAAGAAGGTCGGAAATGCGCAAATCAGGTGTATTCCACTTTAGACTGCGTAAGGATCCATTGCTTTCGATATAATCGACGAGATGCGTCGGAAATTTGGAAGTCGTATCACGGATCGACAACGTCAAGTGTTTGAGTTGCGACGTACTATTCAACTGTGGGAGAGATGATATGATGGGGTGTGATGAATCGTAGACATCGAGAGACAAACGGTCGCATCGAGCGAGTTGGTTGGATATTGTCTGCCAGAACTTAGAGGGGTCCCGGGAGTTATGCCTGCGTCTATGAATACGAGTTTCGGACCCTAGAATGGATATCTGCAATGGACAGATACCTGACCGATCGAGGACGGTCGAGAGGAGAAGCGCACCGACGCTCACATTACAGCGGAGATAATCACTGCACGCGATGTTTATACAACTCCATAAGTATGGTGTACCACGGATGATATCTCTCCATGATTTACAGACTGATGCCAACCGGAAAAGCGCTGATGGAACCAGCTGGAATTCGAGTTCATCCACATCTGGGAGACACTGGAAAAAGATCACGGCCAGTATCTCGGGAGGAGTGCTCCCAAAGGGAAAAATCTTTTCTGGAGACAACAACACCGGCTTTGCGTCTTCCTATGAGAAAGATGACGTCAGAAATTTAAACAACAGAAGCGCATGGAGGCGCGTAGACGAAGAATTCACCAATGGTTCACCACGGACAGTTCCGAATACTGGTCCGTAAATAGACGCGGTAGGACGGCTGCCTACGGTTATAGGTGGATCAGAGAGAATCAGGCTACTGTGAAATAAGCAACGACGAAGATGATATTTGGTCAGTGGGGTTATTGGTAGAAGATTGTGATAGCCGTCTACTTACTTGTTGCTAGCCATAACGGAGTCTAAGGGAGTATTAGACATCTACTGCTTATAACAACGCTCAGACGGGATGTTGTACTAAACAAAATACGCAGATATTCCCCTAATCTACGATGTCAGGAGTGAAGGGGGTTGCCTCTCTAGAACGAACAAACCCCAAACTATCTACAATGTTGTGGGAATGTGAACGAAAGTGTACTGTACAGCTGCTGCTCTAAGCATTTTCCACGAACCTCAAATAATGATATGCGGGCCTGGCTCGCTCGGAAAATGGAAGCCGGATCCGTAGGCCGTAGGCTGTGTCCCACGGCTAGGCAAGCTCCTGTAGCCGCGGCTCGGCTTCAACGGCTTCCGGCATCGAGGGCTCTCGAGCGTACCGCGTTACGAACTACTCGTCTTATCCCCCATTCAATGATTGCAGTTGCCACATTTCTCCGCAAAATGGCTATCCGTGACCTCCTCGCAACTCAGTGATGTCGAATTCGTCTGTTGACGATAGTGGTGACGACGAGCGTCTGCACCTAGTCGCTAGTTTCGGTAAATGTTCGGTAGAGGATCCGCTCAGTCTCTGAGCGCAGGGGGTTTAGAGGATGGGTGAAGCCATATGCGAAGCGAGGCATATGTCGCACTGTCCAACTGCCTGCGGCCTGAAAACACCCGTGATACGTTGCTTGGGTTGGAAGTTACGGGACAATGAAGTTGTTGCTTGAGTTGTACTATCTTTTGGCGCTCGATCGTACTTACTTGAAGCGACTGTACCTTCAGCTTGCAAATACTCGTAAAAATCTGAATCATCCCATCCCCACCCCCCTACTTAATAACAACTGCCGCCGCCGCCTACTCCACCTTACGCTGCTGCCCTTGCCCTGGCTGTCGTTGATGGTGCAACAGACCCCAACCACACCACCACCCACATCCGCACTGCCACTCTCATCCGCAACCGCGGCCACCATCAACCTGCCCCGCACCTGCGCGCGGAACAGCAACATTGGGCGCCTGTTGGTGCGTCTTCTCAATGACTGTTTGGTAGATCGATCATAGGGAGTAGCGGGCCGTTGATCTCGACGACGTTCTCTAGGTGTAAATGTAAGTATATGCGGTTGATTTGAGAGGAGAACTTGAAAGGAGAGGGAGGAAGAAGGAAGGCGAAACAAGAAGAGAGAGGAGGAATAAAGACCCGAGGATGGGAAGGAAGGGAGAAGGAAATGAAGAGGGAGAAGAGACGCACTTTTTCCAAATTGATCTTCGCAACGGGGCCTGTCCCAACCTCGCGAATGAGGTTGACAGTCCACTAGCACTTATCGCCCTCCCCCAAGTCCTGCGAGAGGTTCAGCCACTCCAAGCACGACGCAATCCATCAGCCCCCGCAAACCCAAAACCGAAAGGAAGAACGCACCCAACATAAATCTTCCAACGTATCCTCGCATACATTTCATTAAATAATCCATTTTGATGACGTCGCGGATAGCGTTGCGCACTCTGAAAGTGGGTAGCACCCAGCGGCGCCAGCGGTCGACGCAAGAAGCCCAGCAGCGGCCTACCCACGCACGCAAGATCCATTCGAAGCAAGCCAGAAATTTCGATGCACAGCGAATGTTCTGCTCCCACGGTGCAGCGACATCACTCCCTCTGAGCTACTTACATACGGTAATGAGGAAAGGTTCGATGTGGACATGTCGCAAAAAATGCCTGAATGCGCTATTGCCGTTCATCAATGGGTACTGGGTTGATTGGGTTGTGATACGTAACAGAGAGTACATGAACCTTCAAACATATGTCTTCCAGTGCGCGCAGGTACGCGGCACGCAGTGTTTATTCCACAAGCTGTCGTCTTCGAGATACTGCATGAGTCGAATCTGCTCTCGCTGATAACATTTTTTCTGGAAAGATATCTTTTGCTTGTCCGCGCACCAGTCATCGTCGAATTCGAATTCGAAGGTGAGATCATCGCGGACGGCGCGAAAAGCGCCCATTTGATATGCCACATCACATGCACGCGACTGAAAGCCTGACTAAACTCAATATCCAGAAGAGTATGATAGCAGTTCTCCAAAGGACAAAGAGACGATATCGACATTAGAGAACGCAAGACCAAAAATAATATGCACGGTTGCAAGGAATGTTGTAGAGTTGGCAGCAAAGTGCTTGAAAGGCTCTCGTGAGACCTAGAGCGCATGAGTAAGCGTCGGAATGACAAATCGTGCCCAACGACGGTCCTTGAGAAGGTCGTCTACGCCATTTCTGTTCCCACTGGGCGCGGGAGTAACGACGGCCATGGCTGTTGAACTGTCAGCTTCGCAGTCTTGGCATCCTGGGTCGATATGTTATAAAAGTTTGGTAGCTATAAAGAACACTCATACCTTGGCCTTGGTGGGAGGAGCGCGGTGGCCATTTTCTTCAGGCTGAGCGTGAACAAGCTGGTAGTAGATTAGCGAGTGTAAGATAAGTACGATGAGAAAATGGACGGCACCGACATCGTTTCTCCGAGAATGATCACGTCTGAGGTCTTTGGCGGCAGGCTGGGCTTGCTTTCTCGTCCACCATCTTCCCCAGCATGTATCCTCTCCACCGTCTTGAACCTCCTTAGGGTGCCTTTGGCTGCTTTCCCAGCTATCTTGGGCTAAAACCTTTCTGTCAGTCTTCAGCTTTCATATGCGGGACTTTTATCACTCACAATCTTTCCTTTAGCAGGTACCTCGCCGTCGGAGGAGTCCGACGTCGCGTCAACTTCCTCAAAGTTGAACGCCTCTCCGTCACCGCAATCGCCCTCAAGTTCAGCATATAAACGTTTGCGAACGGCAAGAGAGACGTCGTGGATTCTGCTCATCCATCTCTTTGTCCTGAACAGCTTCGGATGGGCTCATTTCAGCCAGGAGTCGTTTCGTATTCTCCAACTCGCTTCTAGTCGTAGACCAACGTTCCGCCATCCGTTCGTCAAAATCTAGAGGGGGAAATTCGCGTTTGGAGGGTCAGGGTGTCACAAAGCGGCATAAAGAGGGCATGATGAATCTCGATTTGCGACGAAACGAGGTCGACAGATGATGAGAGTGATGGGATGCGATGGGCGTTGATTGCGGGCTATGCAAATATCTCGGTAAACGAATCTCTTAGGTGTTTGAAAGACGCTCGCGGCTTACATGGACTTTACGCAGCTGATCTCCAGCGTCGAAAACGAGATCCTAATATGTAGAAGCGAGAGGGGCACTGACTAATCCCAGCAGGTACTAGACAGTCAATAGTTTACGATAAGAAAACAAGCAAAAATGGCACGAGGAGAGCAGACCTTTGCTTTCTACACCCATGTCATGGCTGTCATCATGAATTAACACTTTGGCATCACGTTTCCTCCGATGCGATCCTAGAGATCTGTCAGTAACTTTCTTTGCGAATAATGAGCCCACATGCTTACCTCTTTCGTCACTCATGCCCTCGTCTTCCCATCCAGTCTCCGCGCCACACTGAGCGACATCGCCCCCTACATAAGTATGTCCCTTCATCCATCGTGTTCGCTGACCAAGAGTCTTCGTCTCCAAATGAGGACTGAATATAGCATAAATATGACATTAGATTAGTACAATTCTCCGTCCAACAAATAATGCTAGGCTAACCTCGTTCCACACAGAGTCTCAAACGCCAGCTCATCCCTTCATACGGGCGCATCCTATCATGCTTTCTGGATCTAACACTACGGAACGAAAAAGTGGTGTTAAGTTAGTACCACCCCTGTCATACCGAGCGTCGGTCGACTGACGTTGTTCCACAGATAGTTCTGAGTTCGAACGGCGTGTACGCGTCAATAGAGTATGATCATCGGCTATTCAGAGAGAGAAGGGAAGGGTTGAGCTCGAAGTGCATAATCATGACTGCAGTTTACGTAGAAATAAGTAAACCTGTAAAGGATGAGAGCAGTCGCACCACGGACCTTTGATTTCCAGCATGATCCACCGCCATCATCGCGAGTTGACGGTAGAGGGAGAGAGCGAGAGGACATGCCTGTTTGGACGAAACTAGAGTAAGTAAAGGTCGAAAAAGCGCAGCGGAGATGCGCTTACAGTTCAGAACAAATCTCGGTAGGTAATCTGATAGCATATTGTGTCATTAAAACAGTTTAACTATATGAGAGAAAATACTCGCCTTACTTTCCACATAGCCGAATGTCAAGTAGCAAGCAGACACGTCACTATGAGCGTGCACGGGTTGAATATATCTGTGAAATCGGCATATAGGCGGTCCAAAATGGCGCACCATTGAATTTAAGCCATATCTAAAGGAAATTGTCCTGTAAAGTAGTCGGTGACCCATTGAGTGCAGCAGGCGTGACCAGAATCTCATTTCACTGACCCTAAATGTCGTGGAACCGCACAAACGAAGCACACGACGACACTGCGTTATGGGCTGTCGAACCCGTCAGCTCCAGCAACCATGAATGCGAAGGTAGATCCCAGTTGGCGAACGCTCCATTCATAAACGACGGCGAGCTTGAACTGGGAAGCGTCCGAAGAAGGAGGAGTGGAGCAAGGCAGGATCGGTGGAATGAGTAGGGAAGAAAGGCCAGGTTCACGGCGAAGACGTGGGCAAATTCTGACTATGTTTACCTCTAACTGTGCGAATGTTGAAAATTCGGACCGGCACGGATTGGTCCCGAACCGGTTTTTCACTGGGCACGTTGAACGTTGAACTCGCAAAAACTTCCAAGACGCCTCCTCCTCTCTATGTTCAAGTCACCAACCCAACTCTTCTTCGGGGCTCGACAGCTTAACCGAAGGGGCGAAATAGGACCTGTTGGCATTTTTGGACTGCGATGGTGTGTCGTGTTTCTTGGTTCTCAGACAAAAACATGCATAACTCTTTTTGGATCGGAGAGATTATCGGAAGACGGTCTCCCCAGCAACAAGCTCGATTGGATTGCCCTCATTTGACATTTAGACCTTCGCTCTCCAAAGATTGAGGATACTGCACGAAGAGCCGAAGGCCTTAATAGTGGTTACAAGCCCTACCTGATATCAACTCGTCACGAACGGGTCCAACGTATCACAGTTCCCCTTGCTGCTCTATTGGCTACGTTGTTCACAAAGCTCGTCACAGTACGCCTTTCTCCCGGCGGCTTGGTGTCTACTGCTTACCTATTGACTTTGCCGTTGATATCTTGTTTCTATTTTTCTACTTTCAACCCCGCAGACTCCCGCCATGGCCCCTTGCGCGAGGAGGTATTTTTTGCCTTTTCCATCGTTCTCGTTGTTGTACTCTTACGATTCTTGGTCCTCTTTCCCCCCTCTGTCCTCTCAGTACCTCCCACCTTCTCGTTCTTATCCCCAATATCTATTCGGGAAAAGGGATACTCCGCAATGCTGTGGCCTTATAGAGTATATCTGGGAAAAAATTTCATGAGCGGTATATTAAGATCGGAATTTTTATCTCGTTGGACTCTTTGAGACCAATCTCCATGTATGAGAGCGATTTCATTCGAGGGGATATCCGTACGGAGCCACTACTGATGCTACAAGTTCACAATCAGTGATCTTGATTATGCGACTATATATGACGCTGAACGCCGCCCGAACCTCGTCTCCTTTATAGAATTGTCACAGTCCCATCTCGACGGCCCCGAAGCTTTAGGAGGTGGATTATAAGGGGTCTAGTATACTCGGTACTGGTACAGTGCATTGATCCCCGAACACCATTGCAAGTCAAACGCATTGTCGATCCGATTCCCATCGTTCCAGCAGACAAATTCGCCTTTGGCCTCAACATATACTAATACAACTGTACTGCTAAAGATAACTGTTTGAATTTTTACAATGGTCGGACATTCTGGAGGCTATATGCAATGAAATAAATGTTAGCTCTAACCTATGGGGAAGTTCACTGTTTATGCTTGTCACCAGGACGCTACCTATGACTTGTGAAGTTTGAAAGACCAATGAGGGCGAGAGCTTTAATAGTAATGAGACGTTCTTGATAGCCACGAGAAACTACGATAAATGAATTGTTGAGAGGTTTTCATTGACAAAAATGGAACGTCGAAAACTCCGGTCTGTCGAAGATCAACCAAGGTTGCCTGTCAGCTGAGCAATAGTTTTGAATGACTTGTATTTTTAAACATAGTCGGCGCTTGCCTACCTAATTCACTGCTCGCCAACGATGTTTTAAAATAAACCCTTTACTTCTTTGAGGTGACAGGCAAAGGAACCACGGACAGATATGGCCGTGATCATGATTGCCCGTATTGTGGGCTTCCGTAATGCGTGAGCACTGGTACGTGGATCGGGTCTGACTAGTACTGAAGAAATGACCTGAAGGTTCCTTAGTTATGGACGCATGGATTGTAGACTCGACTGAAAGCTGCTTCACAATTTGAGTTTAATGGTGCGAACATTCTCCTATGTGAAAACCTAGGAGAACTCATCAGTAGGTAGAAGATCGCGAGAAGGTAGTCATGTCTCCGTCCTCAGGTATACGAGTAATATACCAAAATCATGTGTAGATATTGTGAAAACATTGAATGTTTATCCAAAAATTCCCATAACTATGAAAAAGGTATTTAAGAGCAGAGGAATTGACGATGAAAAGCAGATCTCGAGTCAAAGCATCTCTAGCAACCAACGCACCAAACATGCAACTCAAACTCGCTACTATTTTCACTGCAGTCACCGCTGCTCTCTTCGCTGCCCCCGCCATAGCACAGTCCGTTAGCTATGAAGGGTTCTCCGACACCGTCTCCTGCAGCGGTGCCAACTTCGGGTGCACCGACGGCGGTTGGGTCTGCTGCTCCCTCCCCACCGGGTTCGGGTTCTCTGTCCAATTCAACAACCTGCCCGTGGGAACCCAGGGACAGGGATACACTAACAGTGGATGCACGGCATTCGTGTTCGCTTTGTTCGGTCCTGGCACCAAGTGCTGGAACGGAGGAGGCACGCGGGCGTCCAACATGGACTGGTTCCACTCGCCGCAAGGCGGGAGGAGTATTGAGGCCAGAGCCTCGGCCAAGGCGTCGACCAACTGCTCCTCTCCTGCTTATTTCAAGTACGAGGATCCCTCCGGTGCGCAGAAGCAGATCAAGGTCCCAGCCGGTGAAGGTGCTGCTCAGACCATCGCCGATCTTTACACTGCCAAGAACTTCGGTGCGCTCGGAAAATACGAGAATTATTAGGTGGTAAGATTCATATTCTACTCCTATATTTTAAGTTAGCTAACACTGGCTCCAGTCCAACTTTGTTGTCGAGGGGCAGGCGAACGTCCCATGAGTTCGCGGTGAACCACATGTCATTCATGGTCATTAGTTGGATTATATCGTGGTTCGGTCCTCTTTAGGGTGTAACATGTTAAATGGTTTTCGGTTGATTGGGTTCATAGTTTTGTAAATGGTTTTGGCTTTTTCTTTGGGGGCGCGCCCTATTTTTCTATTCAATTTAACAGGTTATGCGAAATACTGTTTGAAAAAGGACTCTCTTCCTCCAATCTTCCTCCATTAAGCACTCGGACAGATTTGCCATTTTGTCAGGACTATGCTCAGATTTCCTACGGTGCGGTTTTCATTGTCGTAGCAAGTCAGCAGTTGGTCAGAAGCATATCAACTGCGTATTTATCGCTGACGGATACTATTTGTTTCGGAGGTGCCAAATCAATGTGCACGGCCCTGATGGCTGTTTCCACTCTTTTACTCCTTTCGCCACATCGTTTCCCGGTTTGCTCGTGGTAAGCTTGCATCGATTTATTTCAACTCTCAGATGCCAACTTCTCGATAACACTGAAACATGTCTGGTGCTGTTCCTCTGACATAGATCTATCTTCCATGTTGGCCGCAGTGAATCCTGTTGAAACCAAGGCGCTTTACCTCTGCCATCTTTGATCTCTCTTCCTGGAGAAATGGTGTCTCCAACTATGTCTTGATACCAGATGTCGACTGGATAAGTTGAAAGACGAAAGATGTATGCATGTCATGCCATACTGGCGCTTTCATACGTGCGTTGTTGTTCGTTCCCTTCCTCTTCGTCTCTTCTTTGGTTTTTCTTCCAATTGATTTTCTGCTCGGCCATATCGAGAAGCGATCAAATCCCTGTGCAACATCGTATTCGCAGTCTATTCACCTCTTCCTTTCTCCTTCGAGATTATCTCTGATTCAACGCGAACCTTGAGGCCTTGAGGCATTGATGGTTTGCGGATAACTGCCAACAGCGTATGTGCCTTACTTGCCGTATTTCATTTTTGATTTTCTGGTTTTCGTTGGCGATTATTCGTTCTTCTCATCAACCAAATCGGTTTCTTCATTGTCGAAGACTTTCTAGTTCCTGTGCCTTTTGTCTTGTCATGTTCTCCCTTGCTTTCACTTTTTCAGCATTATCCCCATACCCCGAAATCTCCCGAGCTCGCAGAGCTTCGAGAAAGGCACATCTCATTCGTCCATTGTCCAGATATCTATAATCCCACAGCCCCATTGTGCTGTATCTTGCAATAGGCAGGCGTGGCCGTTCTCAACGATAAATTCTGGGATGGAAGTATGGTGTCATGCGTTGGGTCCAGCACTTCAGCGCTCAGCCTCAGTGTAATTACTGTTATTTTGTCTGGTTTTTTCTCCTTGTTCTTCTTCATATTTCCAAATCTCAACTTCGCTGATCATCCTGTGCACTGTACTCCCTCGTTGCTTGTCGTCTCTATGGTTGCGAGCGCTCTGCCGATGTTCCTGTCGATTGCACCGAACGGATCTGGGTATTTCATTTCCATCCCTCCCCTTAACCCTGAGCTGTGGCATTCTACATATGCCTGTCCGCGCCTCGATCCATGTGGCTTGAGATGACTCTACTTATTTGACATGTAGCTCGGGAGTCAGCATATGAGTGCTGCTTCTTCGGTGGGGAGCGAATTCCATTTCGCATGTCGTCTTTCCCTTCGAACGCGGCATTAATGTCTTGGGGATCTGTTGCTCGGGTTTAAGATTGGAACGCGTGCTTGGATACTGTACTGAATCCGCTCCTCATCTTCTTCGCTGTAGTGCAGATGGTCGACGTGGAAGCTAGAGTTATTGTGTTGATCATGGAGACGCTTCATACGCAGTCCGTCCATTTATGGAAATAAGGTGTTGATTTGGCGAGACTTTCTGGTAACGCCTAGTTTTGGGCAAGGTCTGTAAACCTTCGTGATCGCCCTCCTCGTCTGCCCGTTGTCCTGAAGTCAGAAATATTCTTCTTGTCATGGTACCAGGAATGTTCAGGACGACAGCTGCAGACGGATTCGTCAAGTCCACAGCTGGTGGCCACTTGCTGCGACCTTCATTATCGACGACTCTCATGTACAACTCCTCCAGCAGTTTCGCGTCCAGCATCCCCGCGTTCATCTGTAACGCCGCGAGTATCTACTATCACCTACAGCAGCTTGAGAACCTGAACTCGACCAATTCGATGGATGGGTGTCGAAGCGGCGACCAACTGCTCTGAGCCGGCATATTTCGGACTTGTATACCCCCAAAATTTTTGACGCCCTCGCTAAATACGAGGATTATTAAATGGCGAGCCTTACCTAACTCGCGCGCACTATTTCTATCTAATGCTACTATTTCAGGTCCAATGTCACCAAAGGGGAGGTGGTTGCGCAAGAGTCCGCGTTACAGTCTGGCAATAGCCTGGTACATCAAAGAGTTACACAAATGGTTGTTTTGCGAAGTTTTGTATACGTTTTTCTCTTTCACTTTGGGGTGACCGTGCGCTCAATTTCCTCTTCGATTTATTCTATCAATTGCTTGAAGTTTGTGAAGGTAAGGAATTCGTGATCTACTTGTTACATCAGTAAAATAACAATTTCGCTTTTACTCACTTTTTACGCTTTCGAAAGCCTTGAAAGAGACAAAAGAGCAAAAGCGGTTGCCGCTTTTGAGAACGAAGCCCTTAGGCTTTCAAACCGCTTTCAAAGTGCTTTCAAAGGCAGAACACTTTTCAAAGGGGTGAAAGCTATCCAGAGGTGAGTTGCAAAGCGTTCCGAATGCATCCCTTAAAGTGTTTTCGAAGCATCAAAAGTAGTGGCAGAAAAACATTTGTATTGAATAAAATATGAATAATAATTCTGCTACATTACTATGCAGCTAATCGAGGTCACTGTCGTCGTCGACAAGCTCAAAGATTGGCTTCGTCATGCAAGCGGCCATATCATCCACAACTGGAAAGATATTCGCCTTCTTGGTCTTTGCTGCTTGGCTCGCAGCGTCGAGGATCTTGTCCCATTGCTTGTCCTTCAACTTCTGAACAATGTCGACGAGGTTGGTAGTGGTGAGGATAGGAACCACCTTTCCTTCACGAACCACGGTGGTATCCCCCCAGTTTGTCTTCGAAAAGTCGTTATATGGTCGTTGTTGCTCAAGTTTCTCGCCAGTTGTCCACATAGCTAGCGCACGTTTGATCTAGATATATATCAGACAAGAATCTAGCTGTATGAATAACAAATGGAACTCACAGCCTGAATGGTGAGCACCAATGCTCCAACCGGCCTCCTCTTCGAGCGCTGAGCAGCGGGTATGGCTGAAATGCCCGCGATGTGGGTTCCGAGAACGGCGGAGACAATGGCCGATTGGAACAGACCCTAATCGCTGGAAGAAACAATGAGAAAATGATGAAATAACTGAGGCTATGACTTACCAAGGCCTTCACCTTCACCTCCTCACCAGCCGCAAGATCCTCCTCATCGGGCTCTTCATAGATGCAGAAGTAGAATGGCCGAGTATGCTCCTCGCCAGAGAGCAGCCACGTGCATAGCTCAGCACGCGAGTCCGTCGAGTTGCTCTCCAGCAGGCGAAAGACGTGATTTTGGAGATATGTAAGGGCGGCGCTGGCGAACTTGTTTCGCCACACATGAAGGCGATCTTCAACCTAAAAATATTTGTCGACATCATCATGTAGAAAATAAGTAGAATAGCTTACTAGTTTTTGCAGAATTATATCAAAAGATGAGGCGTCCTCCGACAGGAATGAGTCACTCCAGGATGAGGTCAGATCATCGATGTCTGGCGTTGCCCATGGTGCGGTGTATCCAAACACCTCGCGAGCACGCGGGATGAAAACATTATCAAAGGCTGCTTGAAGATGGGTGGGCAGATGCGAAAGTCAGATCTGTTCTTTCTTGAGGCGTGAATTTGCGACTTGGGAGCTTATTGAAGGTTTTATGAATGTGGTAACGGTGGTGGTGGGAACTACCTTGGCAAGCGAGCGAATCTGATATATCACAAATGTGTCAGCCATCAATCATTTCTCCGAGTCGCACTGACATATCACTGATTCAGACTTACTCGTGTGCCCGTACTGCTCTGTGAATCCCCTCGGAAAGCCCACCCTTTCTTACCCATGGCACGTCGCTCTGCCACCTCACCTGCATCATCGCTAATGCCCCCCGGCCCATCATCATCTGACGACTGCGTAGAAAGTAACTTACTACCAGCTAACTTGTTAACTTGTGCCCAGTTAGCGCAAGCGGGGTAACTTGTACCCAACTTATTCCCACGCTGGGACAATCTAACTTGCACTTGTTCCTAACTTACCTCGACGTGCATTAAGTAGTCTCAATCAGTAGTTCTCCTTGTTAGTGCTCAGCGCTCAGAAGCAAGCCAGAAATTTCGATACACAGTGAAAGTTCTGCTCCCACGGTGCAGTGATGTCACTCTTTCTGCGGCAAATGCCTGGATGCGCCATTGCCATTCATCAATGGGGATTGGGTTGCGAGTGCACGCAGATATGCGGCATGCATTATTTATTCCAACAGATAGATAATAATAAATGAAATGTATCAGAAATATTGGCGCGTACATAAGTACTCGGTCTCGTTCTCACATCGTTTGGTGGTAAATAGTAGTAGCGCCTTTCCGGAATGGAGATTCGCTGTTGACGACGCTGTCCTTCCCGTTAGATCCTCTGTCAGAGAAATGTGAGTGGAGCCAGATAAAGTATCCGAATCGAGGCTCATACGCTTCGCGAAGTTCTTTGGGGGTAGGTCGAGGTCAGCCTGTTTGATTCTGTAAAGAGTCAAGTAACCGATGAAGATATTGTGAGGCGCTTTTGAACCTGTGTGATAATGCTCCATCGGAGGATTCATGATAATCTCGACGAGGCCCTCGAGAAAGGTGTGAAACTTGGGAACCAGTATACCCGCATTTGACGAGTCAAGCGGAGGAACGAATGAATGGAATCAGGACGGCGAGTGCGTGTCGAATTCGAAATAGGACTGTGGAAGGAGAAGTATGTGCTGAGGGGTCGGCCAAAGCTCGTAAGGCTCATGGTCAGGTATGTCGGGGTGTCGCAGCTGAATGCTCCTCAGAAATGCGTAGGCATCTTCGCGAGGTCCGAAATGCTGGATATAGTTGCCGTTGGGTGCTGAAGTCCTTGTACTTTCACTCCTCAAGGATAACGGGGGGGGGCGTCGAGAAACTTATCCGCGACGAGTATCTGCTGGTCAAAGAGTTGAGTGGGCACGGAATGGACAAAAGACAAGGGCATCTTCGCCCCATAATATGCCAGGTATGCGCAATGCGACAAACCTGGTGTGTTGTTACGGAGGTTCCGTCCAGTTATATATCACTCCCATATAAGCTTGAAATGGGAGGTCGATGGTTGAATGGACGATGTACTGGGCGTTGCAAAATCAGCATGGCAAGCGTGGCCGGAGCGTGGCAAAGCATTTAAAACTCCGACATTTTCACATTGCAGAACGTCTTGATTTGCTCGAGTCTTCCGTTCCACATGAACTTCTTACACTTTTTATAATTTTATTGGGTGGAGAGGTAGTCTAGGAGCCAGCCTATGTAATTGTTTCCGCAGATTATGGAATGAAAATAGTGTAATTATAGTTATACCACTTACAAGTTAACTTGCAATCACTTGGTTGCGACAAGTTAACTTGCAATCACTTGGTTGCGACAAGTTAACTTGCAATCACTTGGTTGCGACAAGTTAACTTGCACCAGTTAACTTGCCTGAACTTGGTGCGCTAAGTTAGTTTGTCAAGTTAACTTGCAAGGCTAACTTGTAGTTAACTTGAACATACTTATGTTCTAACATGATCAGTAAATATATTTAAGACAGCTAATAGAGGTTGCAGTGATTTCCGGGAGATGGCATGTCAGCGGCATGGCTCTCACGGCTTGCCATGCACAGCCACATCTCATCCGCTTCTTCAGTCCACGTCGTCCGCTCTCCTCCTGCTTGTTATCTTACCTTACCACTGTGTAATTCTTGCTACATTGTTACTCTCCCTTTCTCTCGACGCTATGAATGTCCTTCCATGGCATCTTTTGCATGAAACTGCATGTGCAATAGCATTTCTGGAGCGTTTTCAGGGCAGAAGACAGGATTGGGCTCGACGATCACCAAGGTATGTTACTTGCCTGAATTCTCGTTTACACTTCAATACTTACTTGTTTCTAGACTCTTCATATGTGCCTCACGCAATCAAATGATCCATGGAAATGGATGAATTAAATATGTAATAAGACAATTACCGGGTATACGTGTTAGGTTTGCTCAGGCTGTTTATTTTGCGCATTCGCCTGCCGCTTACTCCTTCTAAGACCACTGGCCTCTCCCTGGCGACTTCGTTTAGCTGTCTTCTTAGGTGGTTCCACGGCTGGAGGAGTGATGGGCGCTGGTTCAGCAGGGGTAAAAGCGGGGGTAGATGCCAGTTGATAGTCGTGCGTAATGAGCCTGGCGCCGGATGGAACATTGTCCACGGTATTCTTTTCCTTCTGAATCGGTCTTGGTTTTGGGCGTGTTTGGTTAGGAGAAGGAGTGTATTTGAGCGGTGCCTGCCTATACCGTGGTGTGAATGGTGGTCCACCAGTTAGGCCATTAGCAGTCGTTGAAAAGAATTGATAAATCTGTCCGTTCTCAGCGCGGGCGCCTGAAAGTCGGAAACCGGTGGGCAAATCGAGGTCCATCCCTGCAAGTTCAACTTGTTTGCGCAGTCCTGACAATAGCCCAGCATGAGGTCCAAGGAGTTCCCCTGGTACACTTGCAGCCATCGCTTTCTCTGGGGCAGTTAGATGTCGAATAAGGTGTCCTCTTTTTGCGTCAGCGAATGGATCATCTGGTAGAATCGACTGTTTTTGGTGCTGTGTTAGTTTGCGCGAAAGCCAGAAAATTTGGTCATCGGCGCTTGAGTCAGCACCTAGATAAGTGCGGATAATGACAAGACTAAAGAGAACCGATCCAAGGAGGTGAACATGGTGGTGATCCAATGTAGCGGCCTCCGTATCATGGCGAAGTTGAACGAGGAAAGGATTCATCAAGGATTTATCACCGGCCAGAATATAGAGATCGAAGAGTTGTTCAAACTCTACATCGTACATCGCCTGCGCATTTCCACGGCTGTGCTGGGGCCGATTAGGGTGCGAGATATAAGATTCGAAGAGCACAATGATTGGGTGCTTGCGTTGTGTTAGTATAATTTCCAGAATGGCACCATATGATCCTTCCAGATTCTCCCGAATACCAGTATTCATGTAGCCGTTGTCGTTTGCATCCTCATGGAATCGCATTGGCCATTTGATCTTTCCCATGTCTTTCTGTTATTGATGAAATAACTTATAAGCACTTGAAACCATGAGCTCACAGTATATCGGGAAGACTTGCCTCGGTATATTCAAGGCGATTTCGATTAAGCGCCTGAAAACATTCTTGGGGAGTTATAATGATAATTTTCGAAGATGGTGCTCTGTCCAGTTCATAGACATTTCCGCTATACCACTGAACATGCACTGAATTTGTCGAGGAACGACCCAAGATTTCAGCGGGAAAAAGGCGCGATGTCAACGTGTGAGGTTTTAGCAGAATTATTTCGCCGATCCTATCCTCCAATTAATCATAAACTGACCATCGAGACGGAACAAGCACTCACATATGTTGGTCCCAGCGTCCACCCGGTGTATTCATGCATTCAGGACAGCACCACGCATCCCCGAGGTCCGTGAAGATCTTTTTTCCAGCAGGAAAGGTCGACCTAACACAGTCATCATGCCAATCGCTGCCACAGAGACGGCAGTTCACGGTAAATTGAAACTCTGC
Source organism: Flammula alnicola (assembly GCA_015499995.1). Taxonomy (NCBI): domain Eukaryota; kingdom Fungi; phylum Basidiomycota; class Agaricomycetes; order Agaricales; family Strophariaceae; genus Flammula; species Flammula alnicola. Next base: position 54,818 of record JADNRV010000296.1, read on the forward strand.
ACTTCTGGTTCCTTGTAATACACAGGAGTTACATGAGATAAAGGCATCCGGGGTATACTCGCAGATTGGTGGAAGGTCTAGCGAGTTTTCGAGCGGAAGTGTGTGTGAATGTGGCGGATTTTCGTTAGAAAGAACAGGTGAAGGAGAGCGCTCAGGGCCTATTGAGGTTGCGGGCTGAATGACTGCATCTGGAGTCGAAGAGTGAACAGAGATTGAACTAGGTAGTTTTTGAATGGTGGGGCGTTCATAATCCAACTTGATCTCGTTTACAGTTCGGGATGTCTTTGGTAAAAGGGTGTCAGTCCAGCGAGGAATCAAAGGAAGAAAAAGGCAGATACCATTGACTTGTGAGAACTCCGATGGTAGACGTAGAAAACAGACCGTGTATCTCTTGTTTCTAGAAGATTGGAGTCGGTATCCGGGACTAATTTTCCATCGATGTCGTTATAAGTATATGCGCGGCCACCAAACCGCAATTGAGACGTGAAGTGGTTTCCTTCAAAGAGCACTCGGCCAATGAGTTCGTAAGTGACATAAGATCCGTCGTGGTCAGGGATCTTGAACGAATTCTCAAAGAAAACTCTGTCGAGATTCACATTGCTGTCCGCTTGAGCATCGGAAACAATGTTGAAAACCTGGGGCCATGAGTGGGAGATGCGAGCGATAGCAGAAAAGAGGGTGCAAGATTTGTCTGCACAGGGCTCATTGGGTAATAGATGGAGAGGGGTTCTTCCGCTCTCTGTACTGCCTCCGACTGCATGTCCACGGGGAATAAAGTGGGCGAAGTAGTCAGAAAGGGCAACAGTCTTGCGCGAGATGTCGAAAGCCTGTGTGGTGCGTATATCACGCTCGTAAAGCCGTAACCAAACTTGAGGACGATCGAGCGCTGAAGCCGACGACACGTGTCCTTTTACGCACTCTCTGGTTAAGAGGTAATGGACCCCGAAATGCGCTTGGATTTCAAGAGGAGGATTTCCATCCTAAATGATAAATATGATAAGCTGTTCCTTTAATAGTGAATTTAGATTGTTTCTTACCTTAACACCAGTCGACAGCCATTCCATCGAACAACCATATCCTCCAGAAGCTACTAATTTCCATTTGTCGATGACATAATTGAGAATGATAGTCTGCGTCAGGTCGAGATCTTGCTTGAACTTGGCCAAGGACGTGGAGTCATGCATGTACTTCAGACGTCGATCATACCGGTACGTCAAACCATCCAAGAAGGAGTCTTTTGGAACTAGCAAAAGAAATGCTTGTCGTGCCTCGTCTGACCAGAGCGAATATGCTCGAAACCATATTTCGAGGCTGTTATCAACAAAACAAGAGTTGGGACTTCGCCACTTGTAGGATAGAAGAGCGTTAGGATTTTGGGTACCATCATCTCGGATCCCCTGGGGGTGGAGAGCAGCCTCTGTATCGGGAGGCCGCCCGTCATTGGCGTCCCATTCCTTATGAGCAGGAGGGCGATATTTACGAGCTGACGCAGGATCAAAATGACCAGCTAAAGTTATATTAAATCAGCAAAGGAACGGATGAAGCAATTGAAAAATTACCTTTTATCGCACTGTACTGTGATTCGAGTTCTTGAACATGGAGAAACAGCTTTTTGATTCCAGGGATCAAATCTTGGTCGACGCTGACAGCATGATGAAGAAGGGAGTGTTGGTGTTCTACGGGATTAGATGTCGTTGGGATTTGGTCAGCTATTGTGCGGTCAATGGCGCTGACTGCAGGAAAGATCATCGAGGCAAAAGCAGGCCGCAACCACCAGGAAAGCCATCCATGAATCCGGGGAAATTCTGAGCGAAGAGTTTGAACAGTTGTGTCGAAATCTTCAAGGGATGTTTTCGACGAAACCATTGATCTAAGTAACCTGTTGAACTCTCCAGACTTAGCCTGTGGAACCAGCGCTCCGTTCGACATGATTCGTTCAGCTGACTGCCAAAAGTGGAATTCGCAACCACGCTCAGCCTCCTGAGCTTGTTTGAGGTACTCGTTTCGCTCAATCTCCTGTGAAGCTGCAGTCAGAGATCGAAAGCGTGGATCCATAGCAATTATAGCATCAGCAAATTCCTCTGCATGAGCACCCCGCTGAGATGCAGAGAAGTCGAAGACCTAGATGAATAAATTGGCCATTTAACGATGCGTGGAAATTTTCGGTAACCAGCCAGCTTACATGGAGTAGATACTTTTTTTCAAAAGCAAGCCCGCGTCTCTGTATAAGAGTGACAACAGAACGTGAAATGTGTCGAAAGTGGGGTCTATGATGGGCGATATCCTGGCGAAGTATCCACGTATAGAGAACAGGGACCCACGCCGCCATTAGCATATTGAATACGCATGTACGACAAGGACCCCATCGCGGAAGAATGAATGGTCCCCGTCTGTGACAAATCCATGTCGTGCAGAATTCGGACCTTCAGAATCTTCTTCATTCCAGGAGATAATTGAATCCTGGAGCACGGTCTCCATGAACGGCGTCTGGAACATAAGGAAAACAGGGCCATGAAGGGAGGAGTTAATCATAAATGGCTTCTTGAGTTCCTCTTGAAGTTCGGCAAGTGATCTGAGGATGGATAGACCGCCTTTTGTTGCAACGGAAGGGGCGATACCGAGGCGAGCTTGACTCTGCGATAGCTGATAGCGAGCAGCACGGGGATTGGCCAGCGCTGGAGATATCTCGGAGAGGGGAATAGACCCAGGTCCTGTGTCGCCTGTCCGTAGCTCATGTGCTGAAGCATCGAAATTACGCAGAACCTGTTTGTCCACGGCCTCTTCTTGAGCTCGCGACAAGTTGCCACCTGGAGGCCGAGGATGCTTGTGGTGTCCATCGTGTTCCCAGACCAGAAAAGCTTGACCATTCCGTGAGATCTTGTAATGGTAGGTCTTCGCGTCGCACTTTGTGAGCACCAAATCTGATTTACACATCCGGCAAGGCTCCTTCGCCTGCTGAGTTCGTGAAGACGGCCCAGTTTTTGGTCGAACAAGCCTCCTGCACGTCTCGTTATTGCAAGAGAACACGCCCAGACATAGCCGCATCTCGGCGTGGTGCCCATTCCGATAGACATTCCCGCTCGACCGCCAAACCCACTTCGTGTCTTTCCATTTACGTTTTTTCGAGCCCAAAAGGCACTTCTCGACGTTGAGGACCATCAGGCCAATCAGTTGCGTCATTAGTAGGGTCTAAAATGCCGTGAGAGTTGTCGAAATGGGCGCATTCAGTCTATGACCACGTACCTTCTTCCTTCAGCGCTTTTCCGCTCTGTACGGCCATTGAAGTAGGCCCCACCTCTCTAACCTCCTCCTTCACCTTTCCTTCAGTACCAATTCCTCTGGGCTCGGTCGAAGAAAGGGCTGCATTAGCGGAAGCAACACCTTGTATTTGAAAAGGGTATCCGAGACCTTGTCCAGGTGGAAACATCATTGGAGCTGGATACGGAGGAGGCAGATAGCCATGGTACGGGGCCGGAAAGCCTCCTTTGGTCAAAATCAATACCAGAACTGTCATATTTTAGTGGGAGACTCACCAGCGTTAGGTATATGCGGTTGAAAGGGATAGAACATAGGCTGAAGTGGTACGATTGGTCCCCCAGGGCCCGTATTCTGTCCGCCCCATTGATAGTAAGGGTAGCCGGCATTGACTTGAGCACCTCGAATGTCCCTTTCAGCATCTCCAGATGGATTGGGCGGCGCGGGGTTTGAGAAAAAATTCAACAGCCTTCGCAACATTCTAAGCAAGGAGTATTTGTGAGTCTCCAGGCCCAAAATTTGAACGAAAACATTTCTATCAGTCACATGGACGGAAGTATATCGCCCTCCGACACTGAAAACGGATATCACGATCGAGCACATTGGGAACGCGCCCACAGGGAGCCCTAACACACCCAAAAGGCCATAGACAATGAAGGCCATAATCGAAGTGAAAGCGAAAAGCGCGTCGGAATATGCGACGCTTGTAATGCTGGCAAGGGAGGACTGATGGCTAACGTTCATCGTTGAAGTCAGAAGGTGACGCGCGGTGGCCCAAAGCGCGAGAGCTCCGTCATTAGCATCCTGAGGTTTGAACAAGAAGCCAAAGTTAAGCGTAAAAAGCCCATTCATTCTTGGGAGTAGCCAGAGTTACAAAAATGTGCGTTGTCAGCATCGCGTGCAATGAAGGTAAGGACACTGAGTAATTGGGCAACTGGGTAGCTTTCGCATCAGTGCATGTTGCTTAGATGTGCTATGATACAAGTAATCGCACCTGCTAACAGAACCACCGCGAGGTCATAGTGAGACCGAAAAGCACCTATTCAGTCATCTCTGGCATTAGTATCCACTGCCAAACCAGCTCCTGACTCAAAGCTCACCTTATTCCGCAGGCGAACCTACTCATAGTGCGCGCATTTGGCAGATAGTTTATGGCGTTCGCTCGTGATATCTTAACTGTGATCAACCAGATCATCCGTTAAGCCTTACTGAGTTTGCGTAAATGTACTTACCTTTGTGCGTTCAATTCTGCGAAAATGGAAGGTAAAAAGTTATGCTGAACTGCTGACAGAAAGGACATGTTCGTTCAAGACGGCCTGAGGGAGAGAGGGAGGGAGGGAAGGAAGAACATTTCATCGTCGTGAGATACTTAAGTATCAGCAAATGCCGCGGTGATAGTGAGTGACTAGTGACTAGTAACTCTAAGTTCTCACACTTGACAGACGCTTGACAGCTCCGAGAAGTTACCTGAAGCCATCTTATCTACGACCAAACGGAGTCCGCACGCTCCAAGTGAGCAAGTCTTTCCGCAAGTTTCAGCAAGTAGCGAGGCCCGGCAAACGCACTTAACTTGAACTTGACTTGGACTTAACTTGAACTTAACTGGGACAACTTAACTTGTCCGA
>JADNRV010000297.1:0-58903 GCA_015499995.1 Flammula alnicola
TTATCTGGTACTACCTAGGGTGTCAGCCTCAAATGCCGCCAAGTCATACGCGATGAGCCTCAATACCACAGACTATCTCACTGGCACCGATTGGCAATTTGGATCACGTTTAACGACTGAGCATGTTTGGGATGCATTCACCATTGTATCCCTTTTAGAAGATAAAATCCGGCAAAATCAACGCCTTCGTGTACCGCACACTGGATTGCAAAAAGACAGATTCACAGCAGCAATGGAAGAGCGGAATCGAGACATTGTACTAAATGGCCAACCAGATGCTGTGGATCATGCGTGTGACAAGTGCTTGAGAACGTATGAAACCGAAGATGGTGAAATCGGTGAGTTTCTTTGATGAATATCCTGTCAAACTAGATTTATGGGTTGAATTTTTAAATAAGGTCAATGTCATCCTATCGTGGGCGACGGACTAAGCATTGGCCGCCCGTGCTGTGCTGAATTTGCTTGCCGCGAGCCTCTTCAGAACAATCGACATCGGTATTGCAAAACACATTTTGATCAGCATGGACTTTGCGCAATCGTTCAATGCATCCAGCCTGTTACAGGACCGGAGTCCAAGACTTGCTCTGACCCAGAGCACAAAGAAATAGAACGGAAGAACAAGGAGAAAGGAGCATCAACGTTTATCCTGAAGGATCGATTTCGACATAGCCAAGCATCCCAGCCAGTAGATTCACTTGAAACGCAAGAGATACACCAAGCAGAAGATGTTGAAGAAACGACGGTCGAATGGTTTGAGGTAGACAATAGCACAAACACAGTCCAGCTTCGAAGTAAACCCAATCCGGGTACCGTTGGTGCAGAAGACGACACATTGGCACCTGAACCATGCCCTTCAAAACCAGCGATGGGAAATCGTGTTGTTAAGGCCCAATTTGGGAGACGCCGAACTCATAACGAACAGACTCTGGTACGTCCATGTGGAATTATCTATGCTCGTGCGACCATGTTCGGAACGGAAGCAGTATCCAACTTCTTGGTACGTCCATATTTGCAAAGGATTTCTCTTACATTCTGACGTTTTCATTAGAAAATGGTTGAAAATGCATTTTCTGTGCCAGGAGCTAAAAAACCTGAGCATATTTTCTACGATACCAACTGCCTTGCGAGGCAACAAGCAGAAAAGAACCCATGGTTCGAAGGAATTGGGATGTGTGTCGATGTCTGGCATTTCCTCAACAAGCACCAAGTGACGCACGAGTATTGTCAGAAGAACTGCAATCCCTGCATGTATCCTGAACTTCTCGACGAGCTTGGAAAATGGTTTTTCAATACTTCGGTTGCCGAGCAGATTAACGCATGGTTGCAGGGGTATCATTCAATGTGCAGAGAAATGTTGCCGGTCAAATTTGACTTCTTTCTTGATGAGATGATCAGGCGAAGGAATGTTGAACACTTGAAGAAGCTGAAGGGAGAAGGACAAAATCCCCGAGAGAGATGATATTACAAAGTTCTAGAGCTACACTGACATGTCGAGTTCAAAAAAAGAATACAATGATAGGCTACAAAGCTAGTGAAAGAATGCAAGGCGAAGTCTATTTACGAGAACCCTTAACCTTGGGAACAAGAGACCACAGACCATCAGGAGTATGACCAGCCTGTATGAGATCAGCCCGTTGGTTTTCAGTCAAAGCCTTCCAGTACCTGCGATGGTCGTGGTATGTCGTGGTTGGTATTTTTTTGCTGAAGACAGTGAAAAGACGGTCATCAAGCTTGATACGATCCTTGTTGCGATCCAGCTTCTCAGCCAGCTTATCGATCAGGCGAAATGCTCGAGCCATATCAATGGCATACATTCCTGCAGGCCACGGCTTCAACGTCGCCGGCATGTAAATTTCCTCCAGCGACGGTGTAGGTGAGGCAGGACGAGGTGACATCGTGATAGATGATGATCTTGAGAAAGGAGAGAAAGATGGTGGAGTGTCGTAACGAAGAGATGTCGATGACGGAGATGGATGACGAGGGGTGGTATGCTCTTCGAGATAAGAGCAGTGACGCTGCGAAGGCCGCATATTAAGATCCAGGTCATCTTCAATTTGTCGTTTGAGCAGCGGTCTATCACCTTTCTCGACAATCACCACCTCGTCTTCATCGTCACAGAGGTTGACTACGAAGGGCGGACGCTCTGTCTTCCGCTTCTGGAGTTGTTGCCTAACCCCTGCACGCTCGCCAGCCATGTTGAATCGGAGATGTGTATCTTTTGATGTCGACTGCAAGACATGATTTTCGAGACCGAGGCATGAGGTTCCCAGGAGGCGAAGGAGGAGGGAGCCATCCTTCTTCACATCGTGAGGGTAGGAGAGTGTGCAGGTAATCCATTGGGAGCTCCGAGTGTCGTAATATTCCAAAAGAGTTGCGTGGATGTCGAACTCGGTTCGGATATCAAGAGCGTCCATCAGGATCCACTTCGGCCACAATGGACACTCGTGAACGGCTCGGATTTTCGGAGCCTTCTCATCCTGCAAAATAATTAACATTTGTTGGAGAGGATAACAACAAATGAACATACCTCATGCCAAAATACCAGAGAAAACCGGTTGTCCAGATTCACTCTAGGGACCCGCTTTGACTTTTTGGTATTGTCGACAGTTGGCCGCATCCAGTCTTCGCTCATGTGCTGGGTGATGGTTGGCGGGCAGTATGGAATGGTGCGGACGGTAGCAGATGGCTTGGTGGGACGACGTGAGACGGGAAGGGCAGCAAGTCTGGATGGTGCAGAAAACGTGGCGGAAACAGAGCTGGCAGAGGTTGTTGGTCGAGAAGGAGAGGAGGATATGCGTGACGGTCCTGAAATTGCAGTGGAAACGGAGCTGAAAGAGGTTGCTGGTTGAGAAGAGGAGGCTCGGGCGGAGATAGGGCGAGGGGTTGTGTGCAGCACGCTGAGCGAAGCAGCAACAGCAGCTTGGTACTGCTCTTCCTCCTCATCCTCGAGCGCCTGAGCCTGCTCGTTCTGCAGGTGAATGGCCGCCTGACGCTGCCTTTCTTCCTCAAGGAAGAAGCCAACCGGATCTTGTGCTGTCATGTTCTCAACCGCCGCAATGGCGAAGGCATCAAGAGGCGATTCGTTGGGCTGAGCTGTCGTGGAAGACTCTGCAAGTTTACCCCGCTGCCTGAGGGTGAGTTGTGAGAAGTTGTGGGCTCGTAGACTGCAACCAGACAGCGAGATGCAACACTGTTTGCACATGCGACGCAAACATTGCATACATCCGCGGTGCTTGCATCCTGGTTTTGAACAGTCGATGTACCGAGGTGCAGAAGGATGGACCAGCGAGGGAGAAGGTGGTGGAAGAGCGGTGACTGCGCGAGGAATATCTGACTTGGGAAAGGTGTGATGATAGCTGCACGAAATACACTGCAAGGTCTTGTTACTTGTGAACGTAACTCCAGAGTTCAAACCATACATACATGAATATAATATTGGCCAGGCGAGTTTCCACCTTTGGCGAGCTTGACTGGTAGGTGGCCTCCACATTTTATGCATGAGCAAGGGCCATTTACGTCGTGACGAAGAGTCATCATGGCAGTTGCTGAGAACGGCGTAATTTGACGTTGAAAGGGTCGTAAAGGCGTGATAAATTATAAGAGACTGTAGAGGGTCATAAGAGGGTATCGCGTAGAAAAGAAGATCGCGTCGGCGACGAGATCGCCAGCGAGGTCGTTGAAGAGGGAAAGGGAGCGCTATGTTACAGAGTTCAAACACGCGGACAGAGATGGGGAAAAATATCGCACGTGCCCTTTCGGATGTTGCCGCCGTACACACCGCCGGCCTGTACGGCGGTGTTTCCAAATCCCAGATTCTTTGTGGCGAGCTGAACGCAACGAACTGATTTGATTCTGAGTATTATATAATACTCTTGCCATTTTGGGACTCACGTGCGTGGGGCGGAAAGTCAAAAACTGGTGGAAGGGATCACTCAGTCACGCCACTGTCACATTGTCACAGCATTCCTGGCTGGAGCGGTCTTCGAGAAAAAAGTTTCTCCTCATCGTCCTGAACAACGACAAGGCCCATCGAAGATGTCGGTAACACACGTACTCTTTGAGTCGGCCTCAGGATATGCCATATTCGAGGCAAAACTCACAGAAGGTCTAAATCCCAGGCAGTCCAGGAATCATTCAAGGACCTGGCCAAGTTCGGGAAAATGGTCTCGCTGATGAGCTTTGCGCCTTTCAAGAGTGCTGCTCAGGCTTTGGAGAATGCCACCGATATTTCAGGAGGTGCGAAATGAAAATTTTCTGTTGCTATTTACAATATTCTAGGTATGTGTCCTGAACGACTTCCTCCAAAATCTCCTTGAACTGAACCTCTCGAAGACATCGAAGAAGTCACCAGTCAAGCTCGCTGTTTCCGACCCTCTCATTGGAAAGAGCATAAAGGATGCCCTGGGCTTCCAAATTGATGTGTCCGAAACATCTCAAGACCTCATTCGCGGTATTCGTCTTCACGCCTCCAAGCTCCTCAAGGGTCTCCAAACTGATGACCTGAGGAAGGCCCAGCTCGGTCTCGGGCACTCCTACTCCCGCGCAAAACTAAAGTTCAACGTCAACCGTGTGGATAACATGATCATACAGGCTATTGCCCTTCTTGACCAGCTCGACAAGGACGTCAACCTGTTTTCGATGCGGATCAGGGAATGGTATGGCTATCATTTCCCAGAGCTCGTCCGTCTCGTGCCCGACAACCATAAGTACGCGCAGGTCGCCAAATTTATTGGTGACAAAGACACTCTTGATGAAGAAAAACTCCCAGACCTCGCTGCAATCCTTGACGACGACTCGACGCTCGCGCAAAACATCCTCGACGCCGCCCGCGGCTCCATGGGCTCCGGTCTCTCTGAAATTGACATGTTGAACATCTCCTCCTTCGCCACGCGGGTAGTTTCCATTGCCGACTACCGCAAGTCGCTAGTATCGTATCTCTCCGAGAAGATGAACTCGGTAGCGCCCAGTCTGACAGCTCTTCTCGGAGAGCGCGTGGGTGCACGATTGATCAGCCACGCTGGTAGCTTGACGAATCTAAGCAAGTACCCCGCCAGCACAGTGCAGATTCTTGGTGCGGAGAAAGCTCTTTTCCGCGCCTTGAAGACAAAGGGTAACACGCCGAAGGTATGTTTTTGTATTGCCAGCTATAGAAAACCCATCTGATGTTCTGATCTTTAGTACGGTCTTCTTTACCATTCAACCTTCATCGGCCGTGCAGGCCCCAAACATAAGGGTCGCATTTCACGCTTCTTGGCTAACAAATGCTCAATAGCATCCCGTATCGATTGTTACTCTGGTAAAGCTGGATTATTTCGCTAGACATATCGTCGTGCTAATCAGCTTATAGAAAACCCCACCGCCAAGTTCGGAGAGGCTCTGCGCGCTCAAGTAGAAGAGCGACTGAACTTCTTTGAGACCGGTACACCTCCATCAAAGAACGCCGACGCCATTCGGAAAGTTCTAGATGAGCTTGCCCTCGATGAGGAGGAGGATGACGACGACGACGCTGGCATGGATGTGGACCAGCCTGCTTTGACCACCTTGGAAGCCGAGCCAAGGAAGGAGAAGAAAAAGAAGAGGAAGAGCGACGCCATGGATGTAGATGAAGACGAGGACGAGCACTCATCCAAGAAGGTCAAGCTCTCGAAGGAGGAGAAGAAGGCTTTGAAGAGGGCCAAGAAAGAGAAGGCAAAGGCTGAGGTGGCGGTTGATGGTGACGTGAGCATTTAACTTTCTTGCATGCAGATGACGATGTTGATGTTCACCTTGAAATTTAGGGTAAATCGTCGAAGAAGGAGAAAAAGGATAAGAAGGAAAAGAAGGAAAAGAAAAAGACCAAAGAGTAATATATTTCTCTCGTTCTCTTTTCCTTCTTGTTTCCTATCTGTATCTTGTCACTTTATTCTATCCCTTTTTTATAACCCAGGTACACTATGTATTCTGATCGACATGTTGTTAGTGGGAAAGGGCTCTGGAAGACGTTGGAACTTGGACGCGTTCAAAGAAGGCTCTGGCCCGAGGGTCTCGGAATACGGACGCCGGCATCGATTTCCTTCCCATGCTGACATCCCATGCACTGCGCATGAGGACGGAACGGATTCTAGGGTGCGCATGCCCTATAAGTTACTGCTGCAAACGGGGTGGATCATCAAATTGACTACGTTTCTGTGTTCCTTTGGGGGACCATGGTCGCAGGGTGGAGGTGCTGCGATCATAATGCAGTCTACAACTGAGTATGCTCTTCCACGTGCGCTTGCATTGGGGAACTGATTGTGAAGAATTTGACCATGCTTGACATAGGAGTTTTCGACACGTAACAGCTGCCTGTACCGCTTGAAATTATGGCCTGAAAGAAAATTCACTTCGAACTTCCTAGCGCGTTCCATCGCGATCCACAGGGCCGGGTGCTGATTCACTCGTCGTTCGCTATATCTTGCTCTGGCGGAGCTAATCGATCAATTATCGCCCGGAACGCTGTCAAAGGCAGAGCAAAGAAGAAGATTCAGCTCCTCATTCCGATTGAAAGCTTTGACGATCGCACCTGTGCACGCAACCCTTGTCTTGGATAGCCCGCTGACATGCATCGAGGCCGAGGTTTTGATAACTTTCGCGTCCATTCGTTGTCGTTCTTTCGCTAATTTCTGAAGATAGTTGACAATTGTTAGGACTCTCTTGTTCGGTGCCTTTGGGAAGCCCTCTTGGCTCCAGGGAAAACAGACCAGTCTGACCACGAAATTATCTTCGGCTTCCTGAAGCTGCACCCATTTTTTATGAATTCTGTCCTCGCACCCAGCATACTCCATCAAGAAAACAGTGTAGACCTCATCGCTAAGGGGAGTTCTGCTTAGATTAAGCGCATATATCCACAGTATGCATGCGCTTACATGGCTTTCATTCCATCGCGAACTTCTCTCGCTGATGTTTCAAGCTGGACAAATTGAAGTCGTTGGTCAGTGAAAGCCGTTCAATAAAATGTGGGTGGAAGCGCATACATCGAGGTTAAGATATTTCGCTGAGACTTCTAGGAACTTCTTCTCCTTATGTGCCTTTTTCTTTTCTACTTCAGCTGCAAAATCGGAACGGTAGGTGGTTTTCGAACGTTGATGAAAGTTCTGAGATGCACGCACCAGCCAAACATTTTTCGAGTGAGTCTCTGAGTCTATTGGCGTATTTATGTCAGCAGTTTCGCGGTGGTACACGCACCCTACGCATATTATGGAAAGGAATATGCGGACGGCAACGTACGCTCGTTGTTGCTCGTCGCTTTGATTAGATTGTTGTGACATGGTAAAATCGAGATCCTCCTCTGCGATCTCGACTTTCCGCTAATTTTCTTGCTGGGGACGGCGGTTAGCCATTAGAAACGTGATTGATGGCTGGCGTGTGTAATTTCAAAGGGGAGTTAAGTAGAAGGCAAGGCGAGCCAAAAGTTGATTCGGCACTGATATACTGTATGTGGCAGGCATGTGGCGCTATTTACCGGCGTCCACAAACGGGTTTTCTACTAAGTACTTTAACTTACAGTACTTACTAGTATTACAGTGTCTTGCATATTGGTTTGCACAACGAAATTTCCAGCGCGCTGTTTGATGTGACCACCGTGTCACTTCAAACTTTATTTCGGAAGCGAACAACGGTGTCTCGTGGTTTTGAGGACGGATCTTGGGTGAGGGTTACCGTGAGAAAGTGATGCTGAAGTCACATCAAATCGCGTCTGGAAATTTTGTTGTGCAAACCAATATGCAAGACACTGTATCGTTATTCCACTCGAGGAGTGGTGAGAGACGGGAAAACTCTTAATTCATCAAATTGTAATCCCACGGACACCAATGACAAACCAACGAAAATGCTCGATTCATTTAGAGCCGAGCCGACGACTTTACAAGCAAGACATCTTTTGTAACTTCCAGAGTAGTCGGAATCCGCTTTACAAAGCTGATGTACACAAGATAGTAATACACTATTGCTCCCATTGGTCAGGAATATCCCCACGTGATTTACTTAGGGCCGGTGCAATTAATCGCTAATGTGTCAACGTTCTTGTTCTTCATGCTTCGCCGTTTATGCATAAAATGTATCATCCTGAGTTCCTCCCAAGGCAAAACTTAGTTTTCTACAGTCCTGTTCGACACGACGTCCCAGCCATCTGTGTCTGTAAAGTCAAAAATAGCATACGCCTGCGGACCGCATTCCACTCGTGGCTTGTATCATGTCTCCCAGCCGGGCTGAGCACGCCGCCAACAATACATATGCAACATCGAATTGAAGAGTTCACACCCCACAATTCAAGAACCTCTGGCTATCTACCAACAAAGTAACGCTTTCCGACAGGAGTATATTTCGGAGCGCCGGCTTTCAACACAAGGCAATGGAAGCCATTGGAGACTTGCCAGACTATTTGTAAGGACTGTGATATCTGTGCTCGATTCCTGACCTGATTCCTTTGTAGTACTAGGGATTCCGAGCTTTTGATTCCATTTGAAGTCGCGAGTTTCTCCATCGTATTACATGCATTATGGTCAATTGGTTCTCGCTGGAAACGCAAGGCTAAGAACCCCGAAGATGAACTGGCATCAAGTGCCACCAACAACCTAGAATTCAAGACAAGATTGGATCATCACATTCGCTGTCTTGGTGGACGTACTATCTTTGGATTCATGGCGGCGCGTTTAGCTTGCACTTTCGCCCTATTCAACCTATCAGCAGTCACGCTATGGCAGTGTAAAGTGCACTCTGGCCAGTTGAATTGGAGATTCATTTCAAATTGCCATGAAATTTACATGACCATCGTCTTCGTGAGTCCTATCCAAGCCGAACTTTGGGTAGATAATGGGACTGACGAAGCGCGAAAAAGTTATATACGGCAGTGCTGGCCGTTATTTCACTCACCTCAACGGTTTGGAGCCATTCGGCCTCCAGGCATATCAACGTCGCCTTGCTTTCTGCCTTTGGAGTTTACGCATACCGTGATCTATGGCCTCTGGCTACGTACACACAGAATCCGGTGGATATCGCAGAAGGCGGCATATTGTGGGCCAAGATTATCATTCTCACCATAACAGCGATTGTGATACCTTTATTCATACCACGGCGTTATGTTCCTATCGATCCAAAGGTACTTTATGCAATGATAAAAGTCTCGATTCGTCGTGTCATAATACTGACCAAAAACCTATCAAGAATCCTATGCCCGTCCCCAATCCCGAGCAAACGGCCTCGTGGTTCGCAAGAGCTACTTACATGTACATCGATGCTATCATCTTGTTGGGCTATAAAGTGCCACATTTGCGTCATGACCAACTTCCACCTCTTTCGGACGATGACTACTCTAGATATCGAACCAGTAGAGCGTTTCAGGTTCGTTGTTGCTCAACCCAGCTCTCAATGTGGGTACTACTGTTTAAACATGTCTTGCTCATGTTTCGTGTAGTATATAGACCCTTTGCGCAATGATAAGCGCCAAAACATCTTCTTCGGCCTGATGACCTACTTCCGTGCGGCAATTTCACTGTGTTCTTATTCTTTGCATCATTAATACTGATATCCTCTCGCTGCCTAGGTCGTGATTACGTGGTTATGGCTCTCACGATTCCCGTCAGCTCTCTCTGTAGTTTCGCCACTCCAACTGCGATAAACAAAATACTCAGGTGCCTCATTTCATTGTTCGTCTACGATACTGGCTTATCATAGTATAGCTATCTAGAAACGGGCGGCGCGAACGCGACCATCCGACCCTGGTTCTGGATTGCATTGCTCCTAATTGGACCTTTGCTACAGTCGACCTTTGTGCACTGGTTCATGTTTATTGGGAGTAGGGCTCGGGTGCGCGTTGAGGGATTACTTACTCAACTTGCTTTCGAGCACAGCCTGCGCATCCGACTGAAAGCCGAGACATCCAGCGAAAGTGCTGCTCGAGGCCATGGCCGTGACAACGATGCGCCAGCTCGTACGGCAGCATCTATTGCAAGCACCTCCACACAAGGCAGGGTCTCGGAAGGCGGCTCCTTGAAAGGCAAGACCAAGGTTGATACCACACCTCTGGATAAAAAACACTCTGCAGATTCGAAAAACCAGATCGGCAAGCTTAACAACTTTGTCACTACCGACCTTGCCAATATCGTCGGCGGTATCGATTTCCTCAACTTTGGTCAGTATAACTGTCGACCTAAATATCGTGAATTGAGCTGACATGCCGGTGTTGCGGCTAGTCATCCAGATTCCTTTGCAGATAACGCTTAGTATGATATTCCTGTATCAAGTCCTTGGCTGGAGGTAGGTCTCATGTCTCCGACTATATCTCTTAGGCTCGAACTCTCTGACATCTGGAATTTCAATCTCAGTGCAATCGTTGGTCTTGTTACAACAATAATATTCATTCCAGTCCCGGGGTATATTGGAAAGAAAGTCAAGGACATACAAGCAATCAAGATGAAATGGGTATGATAAACAGCTAATTCACTATGCCGCTAAGCATTAATGTACTGAATCTTTCCATCAGACGGATGCGAGAGTGCAGACCATCTCTGAAGGTAAATGTTTTGTTCGATTTATAAGAACGATGAGCTTTATTAAATGTGTGATTTTGATAGCTGTAAATGTATTGCGGATGATCAAGTTGTTTGGATGGGAAAAGATGATGTCCCAGCGCGTTCAAGAACGGCGAGACGAGGAACTTCAATGGCTCTGGAAGATGATGGCATGTCCAACTAAAATTATCATATCGTTGTGCCAAAAGCTCATTGCCATGACAGGTATTAAGACTGCTAAACAATGCAATGGGGTGAATCTTTTTCTTCTTGTTCCAATAGTATATGTCTGATATCTAGACCATTAGGGCTATCATTCCAATGTTGACTACGCTGTTTACTTTCATTGCATATACCGCGGTCATGAAGCAGGAACTAAACGGTATGGTTTCTCTTCCCATACGTTACTATGCATACCATGACTGACCGTCGATGCAGCATCCAAGATTTTCTCTAGCATGGCTGTTTTCAACATCCTGGGGACACAATTTCAGAGGATCTCTTGGCGGGTGACATTGGTGATCCAAGGTATGAAGTTGCTACATTACTGCCGTTACAGGGAATTGACGACAATCGCAACAGCCAAAGTCTCAATTGATCGTTGGAATGACTTCTTGTATCATACGGAACTTCTCGATTCGTTCTCCGATTTGAAAGGACAGCCCACGGATTCTCCACAAATCGAAGAGGGTAATCCAATCGACACAGATTTGACCGGATTTAGGGATGCGACATTTGTGTGGTCTGTTGAAGATGAAGGGGGTTCACTCGCTCCGTCAAGCCGACAATTCAAGCTTCATATCGACGGAGAGTTGTTGTTTAGGCGTAATTGTGTGAACCTTATCATTGGGCCTACGTGAGCACTTTTTTTCTGAGAGAAGGCCTGTGGTTTCGTGTTTAATCTGCATGCAGTGGGTCGGGAAAGACGTCCATGCTGATGGCCCTACTTGGTGAGTCAGAGAACCCTCAGATCCACGATCTTCGCTGATTTTTTATACAGGCGAGATGCATTACATACCTTCAAATCCTGATTCTTGGTTCAACCTTCCACGCAATGGTGGTGTGGCCTACGCTACACAGGAGTCCTGGGTACAAAACGCTAGCATAAGGGATAACATTTTGTTTGGTGCACCGTATGATGAGGAACGGTATCGAAACGGTATTCTGTGATTCTAAAGAGACATCCAGACTGACTGACAATCTGCATATCAAGTGATCCGCCAGTGCGCGTTGGAGACTGACCTTGAGCTATTCGAAGCCGGGGACAAGACCGAAGTGGGCGAACGTGGCTTGATGCTTAGGTGCGGATAACTTGCCATTGATTTAGTCAACTCATAATTATGACACGACCCAGCGGTGGCCAAAAGGTAAACTTTAAACCATGTCGACAAGTTTGACACAAATCTCAGAGCTTTCGCAGGCACGAGTCACGCTTGCGAGGGCCATCTACTCACAGGCTAAAATAATTCTCCTTGACGATATCCTTGCCGCCCTGGATGTGCACACGTAAGCACCATACTCTTCTGCGTAAACTTTTGTCTGAAAATATTTGGTTCAAGTTCTATTTGGATTGTCAACAAATGTCTCCGCGGAGATCTTGTCAAGGGAAGGACGATACTACTCGTGGTAAGTCTTTTTGTTTTCTTTGATACTAATATACGAGTTGATGGGGTATATTTGAGACCCACAATGTCGCTCTCGCTGCCCCAATAGCTGACTTTATAGTCTCCATCGGCCTTGACGGCGGCGTTCAAACTCAAGGAACCGATGTTCGCCTCGCTCTGGAACACGACCCAGTTCTCGCATCGGAAATAGAGCAGGGTGAAGAAATCACTGAGGTCCCAGAAGATATCCCTCGCCCACTTAAGAAGATACCCGATGCCGATGCCGGAAAACTTGTTGATGCCGAGGAGACAGTTGAAGGTCGTGTTACTTGGAGATCCATGCAGCTGTTCCTGGATGCATTGGGAGGGGACCACCCAGTTCTGTTCTTCACGTCTTGGATACTGATTGTCAGCACTTCACAATGGGTAGCCACCCTCCAGACATGGTTCCTTGGCTTTTGGGGATCTCAATACGAGACGCATGTACCATCCGAAGTTCACCTTTCTTTGTGCGTTCCCAAACTTGTGCTACCGCTAAATAGCTAATGATCATTTTAATACAGCTATCTTACTGTCCTTTGTTCAATCGTCATATTTCGCATTTTCATATCGTCCATAACGGACATCTACTACAATCTGCGTGTCTTGAAGACTACCAGATCTATCCACGTACAATTAATGGATTCCATATTTGGTACAACACTGCGGTGCGTCTCTGTACTTGGCTGTCTGATGATCGTGTTAAAGACATGCGACAGATGGCTGGATGAAACTCCAACCGCCCGTATTATCGCTCGATGCACTCAGGACATACGCTCCGTGGATGGTCCAATACCCCAGACCTTCAGTGAGGCCGTCCAGGAATCATTGACTGTTTTAACGAAGCTGTGTGCAATCGTACTCTTTACCCCTATTTTCGTGCTTCCTGGGATCGTGGTTGCCATCTTGGGCGTGTTTATGGGAAACTTGTATTTACGATCTCAACTATCAGTTAAACGAGAAATGAGGCACGTAGCTGACTCCCGTGTTCGGTATCAACCAGCCACTGAACGACATCTGCTTTTTTAGCAATGCTCGTTCCCCATTGCTTGGTCATTTTAGCGCCGCAATTCATGGTCTTGGTGAGTTTCCTTTCCAAACCTCAGGTATCGTATTTCGCTCACGACACAAGTTTCCATCCGAGCTTATGGTGCCCAGGAAGCTTTCAAGGATGAATCTTTGAGGCGCATTGACCACTACTCGAGAGCAGCTCGGACATCCTGGAATCTGAATAGATGGATCGGGCTGCGCATTGACTTTCTGGGAGCAGCCTTTACTGCCTTGCTTGCCTCTTATCTGGTTTATTTCCGATCCATTAGTGCAGCCAACTCGGGATTCTCGCTTATCCAGGCCTTGGGATTCTGCACGTATCTGTTCTATCTGATTCGAACCTTCAATGACCTTGAGGTAGAGGCAAATAGGCAAATCAGGCATTGTTTACTTTGCATAGACAGAATCTTACTGACATTTTCAGTTTGGAGCGCATTCGGGGATATATTGACATTGAACACGAACCGCAACCAACGCAATCTGGTAAACCACCCGCAGCTTGGCCCACAAGTGGTGACCTTCGAGTGGAAGACCTATCTGCGCAGTACTCACAGGTAAAGGAGAATCTTTATTTTCAATCTATGACTGTGGCTCAAGGCATTCAAACAGTCAGGCCCTAGAGTTTTGCACGACCTCTCCTTCCATATCAAGTCCGGAGAGCGGATTGGTGTTGGTAAATAATTATCTTCTCGTCCTACCTGAAAACCCAACTCATTGGGATTTCCGATTGTGTAGTTGGTCGGACTGGAAGTGGAAAGGTTGTTCTTCTCTTCTCTTCTCCCAATACTCTGAACATTAATCTGAAATCTAGAGTTCACTGACACTTGCTCTCCTGAGATGCATTCTCACCGACGGAACTGTATACTATGATGGCATCGCGACTGATTCAATCAATCTAGATGCACTGAGATCCAGTATTACCATCATACCTCAAACGGTAAGTTCTTCTTTGAATTATGAGTAGTAACACTCATCGTCATCGTACCGCGCTAGCCCGAGCTTCTGAGTGGTAAGGACCGTCGCCTGTCCTTTATTAATGCGTACTGAGAGATTTTAGCCACACTTCGTCAAAATTTGGATCCCCTCGAGCAGAATGACGATGCAACATTGAACGATGCCCTTCGAGCTGCTGGATTGTTCTCGCTCCACCAGGATTCAGGACAGGCTCGCGTAACGCTTGACACCAAGATTGCAGGCGGCGGCAGTAATTTCTCAGTCGGGGAAAGACAAATCATAGCGCTTGCTCGTGCAATTGTCCGTGGTAGTAAGCTCCTCATTCTCGACGAAGGTTCGCACATTTGTTAGATCAACTTGTACCCATGATTGATGCTGGGTTTACTTGCAGCGACTTCTGCAATTGGTACATTTCCACTTGTCCTAATATGCCTATAATTCCTCCCAGCTAACTTGTCTTCGCCCAAGACTATGAGACGGACACTTTGATACAAGAAACTTTACGGCAACAAGTGGATTCGAACGTCACTGTGATCACCGTCGCACATCGCCTCCAAACGATTATGGATACTGATAAAATTGTAAGTGGAAATTTGTCGTTATTGCAATACTTTTTTTTCATCGAGAAACTAGATGGTCCTAGATAAGGGTAGGATTGTAAGTATTTCTCTTTCTTATGCCCTCTTATAAAAGACTGAAAGATGGTCACAGGTCGAATTCGACAGTCCCATTTTGCTTCTTCAGAAAGAAAACGGCAGGTTCAAGGCCTTGGTTGAGGATAGTGCAGACAAGGCGGCACTTTATGCTGTTGCAGAAGGAGTCTGAAGGACAAGCACCATTGTGAACGTTAATAAGTAATGTTCTCTTCCAGAATAATAATTCATTCAGGGGGAATCCATTGTTCAGTCTGGACTCTTTCATGTACATACAGTAGTTGGCGTCAATTCTTTTCGAGTAGAAGTGGGCAGTCGCCGTCCAATTGGAACCGAGGTCCGTGGGAATGTGTCCGCCGCCCCGCCGCGTCGGTGGTAAGGCCTTGTCGACCAAGACCAAATCCAACCCGGACCTTGCATACTAGTACAACACAGCTCTCGCATCCCATGCACCTTCGAAAGGTATGCCCTTTTTCTGGCGTGCCGCGTTGTCCGCGCATTGATTGCCAACCCAGGGTTTAGTTGATATTCCGCCAAAAAAAACAATGCTATGATGGCCTTGCAGCCATGTGGTCATCCAGGACCTCATCCATTGACATCCAGCTGCAGTGATCACCAAACTTGAAGGGGGACCATGGTGGAGGTGCCGCGATCATAATGCAGTCTCCAACCGTCCCATAACGAATACGCTCTTCCACGTGCACTTGCAGTTAGCCCCCAATCGAAGCATGGGGAACTAATTTAACAATAGGAGTTTTCGACACATAACAGCGGCCTGTATCGCTTGAATTTATGGCCTGAAGGAAAAATTGCTTCGAACTTCCTAGAGCGTTCCGTCGGGCCGGGTGCTGATTCACTCGTCGTTCGCTGTATCTTGCTCTGGCGGAGCCAATTGATCAATTATCGCCTCGAACGCTGCCAAAGACAGCAAGGAAGAAGGTTCAGCTCCTCATTCTAATTGAAAACTTTGATGATCGCACCTGTGCACGCAACCCTTGTCTTGGATAGCCCGCTGACATGCATCGAGGCCGAGGTTTTGATAGCTTCCTCGTCCATTCGCTGTCGTTCCTTCGCTAATTTCTGAAGATAATTGACAATTGTTAGGACTCTCCTGTTCGGTGCCTTTGGTAAGCCCTCTTGGCTCCAGAGAAAACACACCACGAGATTATCTTGGGCTTCCTGAAGCTGCACCCATTTTTTACGAATTCTGTCCTCGCACCCAGCATACTCCGTCAAAAAAACAGTGTAGACCTCGTCGCTAAGGGGAGTTCTGCTCAGATTAAGCGCATATATCCACAGCATGTATGCGCTTACATAGCTTTCATTCCATCGCGAACTTCTTTCGCTGACGTTTCAAGCTGGACAAATTGAAGTCGTTGGTCAGTGAAACCGTTCAATAAAATGTGGGCGGAAGTGCATACATCGAGGTTGAGATATTTCTCTGAGACTTCTAGGAACTTCTTCTCCTTATGTGCCTTTTTCTTTTCTACTTTGGCTGCAAAATCGGAAAGGTAGGTGGTTTTTGAATGTCGATGAAAGTTCTGAGATGCACGCACCAGCCAAACATTTTTCCGAGTGTCGAGCTTCAGCACGCCACTGAAGAAGCAGAAATGCCAAAGGAAGGCGAATCGTCATCTCCTGCCTCTCAAGCTCCGCTGGCCGCCACCATTGCATCAGATACCCTTCACAATTCCGCGGAAGATATCGCCGCAAACCCGATCGCATCAACTATGTATCGACGCGAACCGCTTAGGATGGGTGCCATTCTTCAGCTTGCGGGTGCTGGTCGTCAAACTCTTTGATATGGAGGTGCGGGTGGTGCTGCGGGTGTTACAGGAGGTGATGGTGATGGAGTAGGTGAAGAGGTGAAGAGGGATGAGAACGGGATGAAGGTTATGGATGAGGAGGGTGAGAGTGAAGCACTAGCAGTGGAGGTTGGCCCAAACTTTATCTCAATGAGTTGCCGCCAACTCTCCGCCAGACTATAGCTCGGACAGAACTGTTGGCTTCCTCTCATGAATTCACCCAATTCATTTGGTACGCCTTGAATTCTCCCTCTAACATTTCCGCGGCGAACTGATCCTTTCAATAGCTATACATCTTCAGTCCTTTACTGTGACGAGTATGGAATCGTTGCCGTCTAACTTATACTCAGGTCCCAAAAGGTTTTCCCACTATTGGATGTGAGGACCGCACTCGATGATGTATGTAACAGTATGTTCTTCCGTAACACACTTGTCACCTTACGATCTCGTCAGTTTTTACATAACTGCCAACGTCACGGAAGCACATGTAGAAAGACCGACTCTTATTGACTCTCGCTCGATAATTCTTGAACTCGATGCTCTCGTATTCTCCTCAATAAATTACGGCTCACCCTAGTCTTCGTGGGTCGCCGGGTTGTATGTGGTAGTAAAAGACTCCTCTGGTGTTGGTTGGAAAGGCACATAGTCCGCTTTTTGCAACATATACATCTCGGTAGAGGACGCGCATGTGGGGTGTTCCTTGAACGTTGACGGCACGCAGCCGAGCGTTGTGGTCCAGGCGGATGTGGATGCTGGGTGAGGTAGGGTGGACAAGAGGAAGCATGTGGGTGGGTGGTACGGGAACTGGGGTGCTGACAGATGCCAGCGCGATTATGAAAGTGCTGGCTGGTGTTATTTCTAACACTAGGCTGGCTATCGCAGCTCCAGCTCTAAAGCAAGTCAATGCTGCGGCCTCGAATTCCAGCGCGTTGTCTGTGACTAGACCTACTCCTTCAAATGGGGCATCTTCGATCAAGGAGTTGAACCAAGCTCACGAATATGACGGAACACGCGCTGCAGGAGTTCAAGAAGGAACATGACGTCAAGCTGGATAAGATCACGTTGGAGGGCGGTGGGACGATCGAGAAGATGGTCGAACGGTGGCCAACCGCAAAGCCAACAAAGAATGGGTGTCCGACCTCCGCGAAGCGGACGCCATCCTCGTCGCGACACACTTGCAGGGTTCTGTGGTATCGACACACTTGCTGGACAGCTCATTCGGGATGGCCATATCGTTACCTCGCGGAACCAGCTCAAGGGGCGGAGCATACCTACATATGCCTAGCATGTCGTCTGGGATGCCTATGGGGACTGGGGCGGAGGTACTCCCTTGCGCTATCGGCTTGGGCGATCTCATCCTCTTATTCTGTGTGCTCTTTATACCGATGGCGATGTCGACCGGTAAGAATTCCTTACTATACTGTCAGATCTCTGCCGGATCACAGCTGACTTTCTCTTATCTTATCTCCATCTTAGTTTGCCTGATTTGCTCTCCAAGCTCCTCATCCTACTTCTGTGTATCCTGAACTCCGGCATATCAGATTCTGGGCTTTTGGCCCAGCTCTGAGGAAGTATCGACTTTTTCGTGCGTTGTCTTTTATTATTATTTCTGCCTCTGTATTATGACTTGGTGTATTTGTGTCAGCAGTTTCATGGTACATGGACTCTACGCATATTACAGGAAGGAATATGTTGACGGAAACGTACGCTCGTTGTTGCTCATCGCCTTCATTAGATTGCTGTGACATGGGAAAATCGAGATCCTCCTCTGCGACCTCGACTTTCCGCTGCTTTTCTTCCTGGGGACGGCGGTTGGTCAATATAAAAGTGGCTGATAGTTACATGTAGTCTGTGTATGTAACTTCAAAGGGGAGTTACAAGGCAAGGCCAGCCAAAACTTGATTCGGCACTCATATACTACTGTATTTGGCAGGACTCGGATGTGGCGCTATTTACCTGCGCCCTCAAACGGGTTTTCTACCTACTAGTAGTATCGTTATTCCATCCCAGGAGTCGTCAGCGGCGGGAAAACTCTCAGTTCATCCAAATTGTGACCCCCATAGATTATTATGGCATTGTACTTGTTCCGAGTTCGAAGATATACATACAGTTTATATTTTCTGGCCAAACCAACGAAAATGCTCGATAAATTTAAAGCCGAGCCGACTTCTTTGGATCTTTGGTAACTTTCAGAGTATTCGGAATCCGCTTTTACAAGGCTGTACAGAGACTTACGCTTCACCACAACTTCCCCATGTGGTTGTCAGGATACACCCACGTGATCCACTTAGGGCCGGTGCAGTTATTATTAATAGCCAAAGTCACGTCCGTTGATCAACTCTTCACCTTGAGCAATAAGCACCACCGAATAACTCTCCTCCGAGTCCAGGCTCTTCAAGGATCCATTAATCCATCATGCTTTACCGTTTCTGCCTAAATTGTATCGTCCTGATTTCCTCTCAAGGAAAAACTTAGTTTTCTACAGTCCTGTTCGAGACGGCGTCCCGAGAGCCATGTGTTCTGTAAAGTCAAAAATAGCATAGGCTTGCTGCATCTTGAAGAATCCCATGGTGACTGATATATCCATATATTTATACGTACGCTCGCTGACAAGTTGCTTTCAGACCGTCTTATCTTCTCACCGCCGGACTCCTTCTTGAATTACACTCCAAGTACAAGCACAGAAGCTGACCTGACTTTCAATCAACTTCTCCAGGTTCCGCGACTACCATGGATGTTACCAGCTGGGGATCTAGGTTATTAACAATGGCGTCTTCAGAGGCATGGGATAACTTGTATGTTTATGTTTCTAATTTATGCCAAGTAAGAAATCTAACTCTACAATCCAGAATAGTAAACGATTCTCTCTTTATTCCATTCGTTATTGCTGTCGTCCTCGTTACTGTCCACACCCTCCATGCATTGGTTGCATGCTTCAGGTATCTACGGAAAGGATCGAGCTTGAACACTGCGCCCATCGATGAAGAAGATGCGCCCGCACGCTCTGTTACATTTCTGCAGTTAATACAGGCTCGAGCAAACGATCACGGTGGATGGACGGTATTCATGTACGCAGTGGCGCGTCTTGCCGGATGTCTGACTCTTTTGGTTCTTTCGTCGACAACTATAGTCCGTTGCCGCGATTGGCGCGAAAACAGCGCGAGTCCGCTGCGCCTATTCTTCACATGCCATGAATCACCCCTGGTCCTAACGTATGTACGTTGCGTCCTCCTTTCCTTGAGCTTCCTACGTGTTTATACGATTTTTTGGACAAAGTTATATTCTTCCATTTTGGCGATTACATCGTTGGCCATAACGAAATGGTCCACGCTTGCAACTAAGCACAATGTCCTCATCTTGCTCAGTACTTTCATGGTATACATATACCGTGATATTTGGCCTGTCGCCACGTATACGGAGGTGCCGAAAGATGGATCCCAAGGATATCTACTGTGGATTAAGATAACGATCCTGTCCATAACTGCAGTGGTCATCCCTCTTTTCGTTCCTCGTCGCTACGTTCCAGTTGATCCAAAGGTATGTGTATTTAATGGTGTAGTACACATTAGTAACGTTGCACTCCTTAGGATCCTATGCCAGTACCCAATGATGAACAAACATGTTCCTTATTTTCTTTCTTGCTATACAGCTATCTAGACCCTGTCATCTTTCTGGGATATCGGGTCGAACATCTGGAAGTTAATCAATTACCTCCCCTCTCTGATACGGATTATTCGAAGAACCTTATTAAACGCGCATTTCCGGTAAGCCGTCATGTTTTTCTGTCATCTTCTGTGGTCTAATATCACCTAGCACTTGGATCCGTTTAAACGCTCAAAGCCGCGTCATCTATTCTTTGGATTAATGCGTGTTTTTCGTAAGTTATATGAATTATTATTTTGCTGATGCGATGATCATACTCGTCCTGCAGGTAAAGACTACTCGTTGATGGCCTTGGCCATTGTCGGGCAGGTTGTCATAGGATTCCTGTCTCCAATTGCCATTTATCATATTCTCAAGTAAGTTCTTTAACGGGTTTTATATTTCTCAATGAGAGACAACAATGCTTAATTTATCGCTGTCTGTAGCTACTTGGAAACGGGGGGTGTGGGTGACAATATCCGCCCATGGTTCTGGATTATTTGTTTGTTCATGGGCCCGCTCGCCAATGGTGGATTCTTCCAGTATTATATCTTCGTTGCGACAAGGATGCTCACACATGCGGAGGCCCTCCTCACTGAACTCGTATTCGAGCACAGTCTCCGTATCCGTTTCGCGACAGAGAGTCCAACTGTGACAACCAGTCGAGAAGAGCAGGATAACACTACCGTGGTCGGAACCCCTGACACTTCATCTGTCGTCGAGAACTCCAGCGAAGAGGCTGAGAATGTGGACAATTCTCCTGCAGCATCCAGTGACTCTCAATCGACTACAACTGACGCTTCGACGAAAGGAAAAGCTAAAAACGACTCGCCTCCACCAAACCCCGCGCCTGCCGCCATAGCAGTGGCGCCAGTCAAGAAGGAGACCAAAAACGAGGCCAACCTTGTGGGGAAAATCAACAATCTCGTGACTACAGACTTGGGCAATATTGTCGATGCCAGAGACTTCCTCCTTCTTAGTAAGTAAAGATGTCGTTCGACCTTTAATTTCATACTGAACTTCTGTAGTTTTGTCCGTTCCACTTCAAATTTGTTTATGTACCGCCTTCCTTTACCAAATGCTAGGATGGAGGTAAGTATTTTTAGGTGATTCTACGGACTACGACATGCAGTGTCTCATGCATTTCACAAGTGCATTTGTTGGGCTCGCTTGCATGATCGCCCTTATGCCGGCACCAGGTTACGCAGCTAAACTGATCCAAGACGTTCAGAGAAAGAGAATGAAAATGGTATGTAAGCCCATTAATCAAGCGCGTATATGCCTCAAGTCAAGCATTCTTAGACTGATGCACGCATTCAAACTGTTACGGAAGGTGAATTCTCATCACGAATATGGGCATATATTAAATTGTTAACGAGTCGTTGATCGCTCTAGTCGTCAATGTGCTACGAATGGTCAAACTATTTGGGTGGGAAGGAAGAATGTCTGAAAGAATTCAAGACACACGAAATGCCGAACTTTTGTCCATCTGGAAGCTCAAGGTTGGTACCTGTGGACTCTTTATTCCATCGGAAATGACTACCCGTGTCGCGAATTAGGTTCTGCAGTCCCTTACTGGGGTCGTTAAGTGCGTTGGACTCTGCAGCAATGCATATATATGCGACTTAATCAAAACTTTCTTTCAAGTTCTATCATCCCCACTATCAGCATGCTGGTCACCTATGCCACTTACACGGTCATCATGAAACAAGAATTAACTCGTACGTTCTCTGAATGCTATCCGATGATAGATTGAAATGTATTTGGTTGTATCTTATAGCCTCTGTAATCTTCTCCAGCCTGACAGTATTCGGTACTCTCCGAATGCAGCTATTCAGAATTTCTTGGCAAATTACTGCGAATACACAAGGTCTGTCCCTCAACCCTTTCATGTCCGCCTGACTTAATATTTCGCATCTCAGGCAAAGTCTCGCTGGACCGTGTTAACGATTTTTTGAAGAAAACCGAGCTGTTGGATTCATTCACAAATACAGAAGTTGAGGTGTTGATACCCGGTCCTCCCAGGTTCAACAAGAATGCGATTGGTTTCAAGAATGCCTCTTTCTCATGGTCAGTTGAGGCCGGAGATGGTTCCCTTACTCCGTCGCGTCGGTCTTTTCGACTTCGGGTGGACGATGAGCTCTTCTTCAAGCCTAATTGCATAAACCTTATCATCGGTCCTACGTGAGGAATAAATTCGTTGCTCAACTCTAGTAAATATTAAAGCTTGTCATAGGGGCTCTGGGAAAACGTCAATGCTTATGGCATTACTTGGTCTGTATCTCCTTCCCTTCGGCAATATGTCTCCCGCTTATACTTGTCACGTTTGACAGGCGAGATGCACTTCATGCATTCTGGAGCTGACTCGTGGTTCAATCTTCCGAGGGATGGTGGTGTGGCATATGCGGCTCAGGAGTCTTGGGTGCAAAATGAAACAATCCGTGCAAACATCCTCTTTGGATCTCCCTACGACGAAGTTCGTTACCGCCAAGGTAAACAAATGAGTGGATTTTATTCTTAGCTCACCCAACTTTGCCTTTCTCAAGTACTTCGCCAATGTGCCCTGGACAAAGATCTTGAATTGTTCGAAGCTGGAGACAATACTGAGGTTGGTGAAAAGGGAATTACTCTGAGGTTCGTGTTCTATACCGGATATGTTAAAGCCGTGTTCTAATCTACGTCGTAGTGGAGGGCAAAAGGTAATATTCCTTTTGTCGATGACCCACGCTATTTGAACTTGTGTAACTCGACAGGCTCGAGTCACTCTTGCTCGAGCAATTTACTCGCAGGCTAAGATTATACTGTTGGATGACGTCCTTGCCGCATTGGACGTGCATACGTGAGTAGCTCACTGACAACACTTGGATGCGGCATTAACCTCTGCTTCAAGATCTGCCTGGATCGTTGATAAATGTTTCGGAGGAGATCTAGTCAAGGGACGCACGGTTCTGCTCGTGGTAAACATGTTCTTGTTCTCGCAGTCGTTGTGAGAGCCACTGATAAGTTCTTGATAGACTCATAACGTGGCTTTGGTCTCACCTGTCGCCAAATTTATCGTCTCAATTGGCCAAGACGGTGTGATCAAAACTCAGGGAATGGATATCGAAACCTCCCTCGCTAGCGACCCTACCCTTGTGGCAGAAGTCCAGCTCGAACAGGAAGAAATGGAAATAGCAAACCAAGAGATACCATCCCTCGCGAAGAAGGAAGCTCCTGCAGATGGTAAACTTGTCCTTGCGGAGGAGATCGCCAAGGGGCATGTGACTTGGAAATCCTTGAAATTATTCCTTTCTGGACTAGGAGGAGATTACCCCCTTATCTTCTTTTCACTTTGGATCTCAGGATTCTTGATAGCCAATTCGGTCAGAGCCTTTCAAGTATGGTTTCTTGGGTATTGGGGATCTCAATATGAAACCCACCACCCTTCAGAAGTTCGAGTCTTCCAGTAAGCATTTATTCTTTTGTCATGTTCCTGACTATATTACACTTGACTCACAATATGCAGTTACCTCTCCTTATATTCGCTTATTGTCATTGGAGCAATAGTCCTTTCTAACGCATCATTTTTCCTCTATGTCTCTGGGAGTATGAAAGCTTCTAGGACCATTAACACTTTATTGGTAGAGTCGGTCCTCGGTAGTACCCTCCGGTGAGTCATATATCATTCATTTGCCCCTCGTATTGACATGAATGCTGTAGGTGGTTAGATGAGACTCCGACCGCAAGAATCATCTTCAGATTTACACAAGATATACGCATGGTCGATGGACCAATCGCAGAAGGATTTCTCTCCTTGAGCTCCATTGGGGTGACCATGATCACCAATATCGGTGTCATCTTAATTTTCACGCCGATTTTTTTGTTCCCTGGATTGGCTGTGGCGGCTCTTGGGCTGTACCTTGGAAACATCTATTTGAAAGCGCAGCTGTCTGCTAAACGCGAGATGAGGTATATGACTTCATTCATTTCTTCGTTCAAAGCTGACATGATGCATATGATTAGCAATGCGCGCTCGCCTGTTTTGGCTCATTTTAGTGCTGCCGTTGCTGGTATAGGTGAGTTTAGTATGTTCTATATCATCAGGAAGACCTAAAACAGCAGTAGTCTCAATCCGCGCATATGGGGCACAAGCCGCTTTCAAGGTCGAGTCGCTCAAGCGCATCGATAATTATGTGCGGATTGCTCGGGTGTGTTACAACTTAAATCGATGGATTTCACTGCGCATCAACATATTGGGTGACTTGTTCAATGTTGCCTTGGCATCATATCTTGTCTATGGACCCTCTATCGGCGCGTCCAACACTGGATTTTCATTGAACATGGCCGCAGATTTCTGCACGATGATCCTGTGGTGGGTAAGAATTTTCAATGAGTTTGAAGTTCAGGCGAATAGGTAAGCATCTTTGACTACTGGTCTAATCGTAATTTGAAGTAGATGCTGACATTTGTATAACAGCCTGGAACGTATTCAAGGGTACATTGATATCGACCACGAGCCCAAACCCACGAAATTTGGTGAACCTCCAGCAGCATGGCCCACGAGTGGCGATTTAGTCGTCGAAAATCTATCAGCTCGCTATTCGCAGGTATGGTCTTTGGCATACGCATGTATTTGACTCCATTTGATTTTCGACATCTTGTAGACAGGCCCAACAGTCTTGCACGACCTCTCTTTCCATATTGAGTCTGGACAACGTGTTGGTGTAGGCAAGTATTGCGGCCTTGACCTCCCATATACATTCGCGCTGACTATGTCTAACAGTTGGCAGAACAGGAAGCGGCAAGGTCGGTATCTCATCAGTCGCAGGAATTACGAGATCTTACGCACTTTGTAGAGCTCTTTGACTCTATCACTCCTTCGTTGTATAGTCACGGAGGGGACTGTCTACTACGACGGCATTCCTACAAGCAAGATCAACCTCGACTCGTTGAGGTCGAATATCACCATTATTCCTCAAACGGTAAGCGGAATATCCAATACAACAGATGCTTTTCTGATCTTTCCTTTCAGCCCGAACTTCTAAGTGGTAACCACATTGAAAACCTTGCATACACGTTAATGGTCATTCTGACAACATTGTACTCCAGGAACCCTTCGCCGAAACTTGGATCCATTCGAGGAGCATGACGACGCAACACTAAACGATGCGCTTCGTGCGGCAGGTTTGTTTTCACTTCAAGATGAACTCGGCGAGGCGCGTATTACTCTCGACAGCAACATCACCACGGGCGGAGGCAACCTGTCTGTTGGTGAAAAGCAAATTCTTGCACTTGCTCGCGCTATGGTTCGTGGTAGCAAACTCCTCATTCTCGATGAAGGTTCGTTGTCATTTTACGGAATAATCTATTGAAATTTGATTTCACTCTATAGCAACGTCTGCGA
The DNA here is from genome assembly GCA_015499995.1 of Flammula alnicola. NCBI lineage: Eukaryota > Fungi > Basidiomycota > Agaricomycetes > Agaricales > Strophariaceae > Flammula > Flammula alnicola. The sequence continues at coordinate 25,657 of JADNRV010000297.1, forward strand.
TCGGTATGACTTTTTCCTGTGTCGAATTCGTCTGTTCCTGATAGCTCGCGTTCTCACTCAAGACTACAAGACTGACGCTGTGATACAAACAACTCTCCGCCATAAACTGGACGTCGATGTCACTGTCATCACTATTGCTCATCGACTGCAAACGATCATGGATGCTGATAGAATTGTGCGTCCACATTTTTGTTGCCTTTTATCTTCGCTTAACCCAGAACAAAAATCACAGATGGTCCTTGATGAAGGTCGCATTGTAAGCATTTTCATTGGATCTTAGGGATCTTACTGATCAACTGATACATGGGCACAGGCTGAATTCGACACTCCCAAGTCTCTACTGCAAAGAGACGACAGCATGTTCAAGGCGCTGGTCGATGACAGTGGGGACAAAGCTGCGCTGTACGAGATGGCGGAAGGGAAAGCGTCTTCTTCTCGACATGAGGAGGCGCCATCGGCATGAGGAAGAATTATGGGTGTAACTCGCGGTCGTAGCGTGCAGTCAGGAAAGTTTCTCATGGTTTGAAATAATCGCAACTTTAGTTCTGTAGAAAAGCTATAGTGTGTGGATGAGTTTGAGCCACGAGCATGAGAGATTTATTTTAGGATAAATTGATTATGTAAACAACTTAGGCGCTGGCGCTGAGCGCCGAGCTGCGATGTCAAAGTTTTCGCCTCGTGTACTGAGTACTTGAGCCAACGTGAGTGCTGGAAGTACTTTAAGTGTGTTCGATTGTTTTTTCACCCATTAGATAGCATAGATTATATGATCTGATTGTCCTAGCGAGTACCAAGGTCGGCGAGAGTCAGCTAATCGAAGAAATCAGCTTCTTAATCAGGTTCAATAGCGGCCAAGAACCTGCCTGGTCGAAGGGCTTCTCTCCAAACGCCTTCCTGAATCTCTTCCGTCCACTTCTTATCAGCTTGAGAGACCGTCGCGTGCCACTGAAGCTCACTGAAGCGAGGATGAGAAAAATCATCAAAGCAAAGACTTGGCGTACTTACATAGTTGATTTCGACGCTGACTTAGTTTCCTTGGCCACGTTCGACTTTCAAATCCAGCGGATTGATGATCTGTCAACAGCAGATGAAGTGAGTTGGTCACGAAAGAAAGAAGAAGCTGAGCTAAACACACATCAAATGCGTCTATATTCCAATTACAAGGCTAGGAAGATCCAAGGAATCTCGCGACACAATCTCCTGTGATGCAATTCACGAAATGGCCACAGCTAAACCAGTGCAAGGCAATCAGCCATGGCAATGAATTCAGTCACGAAAACGTTAACAATGACATACTTGACGAGTTGGGCAACCTGTAAAATTCCTTCGTCTTGCAGAGCTCTCTTCGCTGGGTCGGTAGGAGGTTTATCGGACCATCGCTTCCATTCTTTGATCCTTAGGGTTTTCTGGGAAACATACTACTGGCCACAGAACACTTCATCAGCAAGTAGTAACCGACATGGCCTAATGAATAAGGTTCCGACTAAAAATGACGAGGAAAACACTGGTAGCAGGCGGCATTCCTCTGAGAACGTGGCTGGAGACGATAAGCCACGACTTCTAGACTTTTCGCGAACTTTGTCCGAGTCGTCACTGCTTGGTCTGTAAAATGTGTTCGTTATGCGATTCTTACAGGTCCAGGAAGAAGCTAGAGGGGCTTACCATCATATCACCGTGTACTGGTCTGAGATCGAGGTAAGAGCTCGCGGTAAGAGCTCGCGTTATTGATATAGATTTTAGTTGTATCCATTCTGAAGAGAGAGTGGGTGCCCAAACAGCACAGCGAAAGGTGAGTATATCGTATTGGTCGACCGGGTATGTCGGTGCATGAATTTCGAAGCTTGAGAACGCAATAGAAATGTTGTAACATGTGGACAAGACAAGTCCGATGTGAAGGTGAAATGAAGAAATGACGACAATCAAGGGTTGTGTTAGGCTGAAAGGATACTGGCAGACGGGAAGAAACACTTTCGTTGCCAATTTGAACCGCGACTCGGAGTGGAAGAGGGAGCGTGTGAATATTGACGCGGACTTTGGGTTTTCTCTTTCCGCCTCTCCTGCAGATCGGTACCTGCTTATATCCCAGAACCGCCAAGTTTTTTTTCAGCATTTTAGTTGTTATGCGCTCCACTACCGACATTCCTAGAGGCAGGCGATGCTCTAGGATGCTCTAGACAGATACCTTTCAATCAGTTCTTTCACCTACATGAACTCTCTCCTCAGGGTATTCGATAAACACCCATAGAAACTGCCCTCACCGACAGTCATCAATTTTATTCATTCCACTGACATGCGCATTACAACTTCCCTTTGGATTAAATAATACTGCAGGCGGTTGTGCAGCTTTCTTCGCGTCTTCTAATCATCCTAGCATCGCAACACCTCCTTAACATGCACACGACGGGCTCGGCGATGTATGTAACATACATGCGGAAAGCACACCAACATCCAAACTGCGCCTTTTAACCGGAATCTGGCCGCCAACTAGGAGGAGCCATGCATTACCAGGAGTAGAAAGCATGATGTACTCTTTTTATCGCGTCAGTTCAAATCCGACTTAAAGTTAACACCTTGCCATTGCCTACGGTGAGCGGCAGCGCCGCGTCATATAGCAATGAACATGGCCGTGTGGCGAAATGGCATCGCGTCTGACTACGACTCAACGTGATCAGGAGATTGCAGGTTCGAGACCTGTCTCGGTCATCTTTTTTCTTTGCTGCTACGTAACATCTACTAACCAGAATTTCGTTGATTCCACCGTTGTCATACAGTATTATGAGTATACGGACTTCGATCGCTGTAAAATTCCTGATATGGAATTTTTAACCAGATTAGTCAAAACACGATCCATGCCTGGGACGCCTCAGGAAGTCAATTAATGCATTGTGAAAGGACTCGGGGAATAGTTATCTTTCTTTATATGCTGTAGCTTATCGTACAAGACATGACTAGCTCCTCACAATAGCCAGAGAAATTCATACTATCATAGGACGCCTTGGAGATCAGCACTCTGCTAAGGACTAGCATGGATTACGTAATTCCGGATATTTATCCAAATCCACCCTATTTGCCGGATGTGGATGGATGTGGATAAAAACGCTCGGGTACCCGCGGATTTTGTGGATAAACTGCCTTAAAGTTCTCTGTAGCCGTTGTACGCATCCCCTATCGCTACGTGAATTTATTGGCATATTATCAGAGGTCCTTAAGTCATATATACTAATTCTTATGCACAATGGATGCGGACTGAGAGTCCTAGATGCTGAATATCTTTTGCAGGCAGCCGAAAACCTGGTTTGATGGCCGTTGAACAGGACGGCGTCCCTGAGTAAATGATGATACTAATGTGTGACATCATGTGTACGAATTGTTAACCAAATAACCGATTTGTTATTCTTAGGCCGGGAATTAATTTATTCCCTACGTCTCGAGGTGACGATTTTTGGGATATTTTTCAGGTGGAATATAAAGCTACAAGGCATCTGTACTCCATCGGACAGTAATCTTGCGAATTTATCGAATTGGATCCAAGTGGATGAATCCAATCCGTATAGATTTTATCCATATCCGATAAAATTCCAGGTTTACCCACGATCTGGATTTGGATAAGGCACGGTCACATCCATGCCAGTCCTTACAGTGACTCTGCCTTTATACCTACATCCAGTGCCCCTTCTGCTTAGAATGACGATTTAGGTGCCTAGGTCAGAAATATAATTCATGACCCTTGCCGAAGGTGAGAATTCAAAATGTCAAAAGTGTGGTTTGCGATTGGTTTGCAGAGATACGGCAGGTCTTCATCGAGTATCTGGGTAAGAGTATTGTTTCTCAACTCTCGCGCGAATCGGCGTTGCTCCTTGGCTATCGTCCTTATTTTCTTATCTCATCTAAGCGGTATCCCAGAGTCATGGCATGGGTTTTCGCTCGTAATGGAGTATGTCGTGCACATAGCGTCGGACAGGTAAGACATACAAACTTTTGAACTATTTCACAGTGCATCAAGTGCCTACTAGCTAGGTACAGTACATATAGCAGAACCCTTCGTCCATATGTAACTGGGCTTATTGGCGTGGAGAAATCATTTCTTTTGACATATTGACAGATGTACGGTATGTATGAGCTTAGGCCGAGACCACAGGCTTTAAACAGAGGGATCCTCACACCCTCGTTAGTTCATTGTACGAACCTGGACATCGTCCAAAATTCGCAATGACCTGAATCGCGCTGAAATCTCACACACACCTCTACATAGTGGATGTCACTGCCTTTCCGCCGGATCGCCCCAACCGACCCTTGCTCGCAGGTCGTCGATTGTCATTGGATGGGCTTGTGGGAGGATATACAGGAAGCAACACACTCCCTATATTTAGAAGGAGGATGAGCTCGACACAGTGTCGAACTCATCCTCAATCTTCTTTAATTCGCGACGCTGTGTATGTCGCGGTACTCATTCGCCCCATGTGATGACCTTGCGGATCGGCTCAGCTGTCCGGATCAGGCTTCCTTCCCTCCCACCACCAGTTTACGCTGCCACCCGCCGTCACTGCTGGCGGCGGTGACGACCCATGAGAGCCACAATGAGCAACAACGATGGCCGTAGGACTTGGAACGCCATCATGCCGCACCACCATGTTGCCGTCCTCTGACACGACAAATCCGGCAACGTTGGATGTGGCGCATGCATACGATCGTGAGCTCAAGGGGAATGGGAGGAGCATCAGGTAGGTTTTCGAGCAACCTTGCATGGAACTATTAACCCTTTACCCATTATGCTCAGATTTCCGGGCTAGAGGCCCTGCTCCTCACGCTTCATCACTTGCTCCGAATCAGAGACCACAATCCCCCTAGATGTCCACATTGCAATGTATGCAAAGCTGCCAGCCACTCGAAATATGTCAGGTAGATGACCCCCCAGCCTCGACTCGCAACCCAGTCGATCCGAAGACAGACGGGGACTGATGAAGCAATTGTAGAGTGCCTGCCGACGCCTCCGAGTACTACTGTACCCGATGGTGGGTGATGAGTTGTAGGCTCCTGAAAGTGTCGACCAATTAGCCAGGGTGGGCCCGTTTGCATATACTACATAATTTATCATGTACCCGTAGTACTTGCTTTCAATAAACAGCTTATTCCCTTTGTTAAAAAGAAAACTCCAAGACGATAAGTGAAATTTCCGGATTGTTAGGCTCACATTTAAATTTTCACACCTCATAAACATGGCTCGTTACTCATACATGTTGCGGATACTGGATAGCGGATACTGAGTTTGAAATTAGCCTTACATAATCCTGTGTAGCCAACAGACGTCACTGGCTCAATGAGACACGATATTGGCCTACGACGCGTCTCTTCTTATACGACGCGTCTCTTCTTCTATTTATTCTACAAAACAGCTAACGTTGGTTCATACCGTTGAACATAGCCCTCATCCATATCCTGTGAGTTTCCCTCGGTCCCTCGGTCTTTGATTTTCAGTATCCATTTATGGCTGACATCGTGTAAAAAAGAAGCAACGAGATCGCATGGACGGGCCAGGAAGCGCACACAGCATGCAATTCAGACAAGGTAAGTAAACCAGTCCGTTTTGTTAGGTGCTGGTTTTGAACTGCCATGCTTTCACAGATGACGTTCGAAAGCCGCACGGTCCGAACATCGGGAGCAGTTCTCCTCATTCCACAACCACTACCAACGACACATCGAGCTCCATCGATGACCACAATGCCGCATCATCGTCGTCCATGATCGTTTCCAACACTGGGCCTCCAGCACCCAATTCCAGTCCACTAGCTCGATGTAAAACGGGTTCCCAAGATCGGCCTCGCAAACGAGGTCGTCCCCGTTCTGCAAAAGTGGAGGCCACAGGGCCCAAGCGTCCAGTAGGGCGTCCTCGCAAACACCCCAATCTGTTGGCACCTATTGCTCAGCGTCCAGTGGGGCGGCCACGGAAGCAGCCTGTGGCGGCGGGAGGTGTTGTGATTGATTTCAGAAAATTTGTAAGTTCTATCTTCAAATTTCAAACTTAACTTTACTGATAGTTTCGCAGATTGTTCCCGGTAGTACAAGGGCTCAACTTCCTGGGCCATCGTTAACTCATCAGGAACAGCCACCACCGCCACCGTCTTCTGAACAGCCGCAGCCGCCCACTCCACCAATCTCAAGCCTTGTACTGCCGATGGAACCTACAGACTCAGAAACCCCCGCACTCCCGCAAGCTGTGATTCCTGATGAAGATCCGGACCGTCCTATCGATGAAGAACCTGATGAGGATGGTGATAGTAGTGGGATGGATGGAGTTGGTGATGGCTTGGGTGAGGAGGATGATGCCGACGAAGATGAGGATGGTGACAGCGACGATGAACACGATGGCGAGAATGAGACATCTCACCACACAAAATCACGAAAGGCTCGCCCTCTGCCATCGTGGTTGATGGAACCATTCAATGTCTACGTCGGAGAGTCTAGTGCAGCAAATCGCGATGAGCGAGGGCTTCCGCCACTGTATGCCAAATTGAAATCATTCTACTTTCCACAACGCTCGACATTCTTCCTTCTGGGTGTGCAGGCATTAGCACCTCCTGTCCTCTACAACCCACGCTTTTTTCTCTGGGATCCAGAGCCACTCTGCGATGCCATTCCCTGTCCGAACTGTGGCAGACCACTTCAACGACATAGTGTCATCCCACGGCCGCGGCAAGTCATCGACCTCGACTCGCGGATTTGGATCATCGGCTACCGATATCGTTGCCGACTCTGTATCCATCCCAAGTCTGGAAAGAACACTGTCACCTTCCAGAGCTGGGATGCCCGGATACTCGCTGTTTTGCCCCCTGCGCTTGCTGCTGAGTTCCCTGCGAAGCTTACCCATCGCAGCGGAATCTCAAAAGCACTCTTTTCGTTCATGCGATCATGTTTTCAGAACGGCATGGGGGCCAAACGATTCTCGGATGCATTACGTGTGCAACATCTGCTTCGATACGACCACCTCCATCTGCAATACCTAGATTTCTTGGCCACACGTAATTTAGATAGCTGGGCTGGCCAACGTTATATGCCCTTCCTCCCTTTCAATGATATGAGCCCTCTTGGCCCTCATGGCTTTGTACCAAGTGCCCAATGGCTGCGCAATCTATACGACAACTACATTGAGAGTCATCGGCAAGATTTCAATCAACATATGGCTCTTCTCACGGGTGAAGTTTGCGCCATCGATCATAGCCATAAGGTAGGCTTTCTGTCTTTTCTGACTGCTCTTCTTGTATCTAATCTACGTTGTGCAGATTACGAAGCATATCGCAAAGGTTAATGGCGAGCGCGTCTTTAATGGCCTTCTTACAGTCACGAATGAGAAGGGAGAAATCCGATCCTGTAACCTTGTTGCCACAAAAGCTCATTCTCAATTTGAGCTTGCGCTTGTGCGAATGCGCGAATCACTTCATATGTATGGCCACACTCAGCCAACACTTTTTTACACCGATAACATGTCTGATAAAGCATTCTTGGAGACGTCATTTCCATCTTTACGTGACGACATTGTGCCGGTTGAAAAGTACAGCAGTCTCGAGCCGTTCATGCTTCCCACTGACGTCAAAGTGGAGGTAAAGGATGAAGCATCATCGATGAATGCTGCGCTCTCGACAATTCTCGACAATCTTCCACTTGAGGAGTCAGACCCCGATCTGGTGATTGGCTTCGATGCTGAGTGGAATGTCAGCATCTCAGATGGTGGGGTTTTTACTCGGGGTGAGGTTGCTGTTGTTCAGATTGCATATGAGCGGCGAGTTTATATACTCCAGGTACTGCTTTCTGCTGCCCTATCTTGTGAATGACTCTAATAATTCAGTATTAGGTCGACAAAATGTTAGTGCACGGCAGCCTTCCAGAGAAGCTGGTTATGCTTCTTAGTAATCCACGAGTTCGAAAGGCGGGGCGGCAGGTTAGCAGTGATCTAAAGTATCTGCATGATTGTGTCAACAATGCACCACCGTTTGTCGGTGCCCTCGATCTCGCCACCTTTGCAAAGGAACAGCATGTCGTGGCAAACACAAAGTGTAGTCTTGAAGATCTATGCGCTATCGTCCTTCGAAGATGCCTTAGCAAGAATGTTTCAGAGCGGTTGAGCATGGCTTGGGAGCAACAAATTCTGATGACCGAGCAAATCCGATATGCAGCGACTGATGCCTATGTCCCACTTCTCCTCCATGAAGAACTGTCAAAGCTCAGTATCCGGAAACCACTTCCTATCAATCCAGTTCCACGTACACCTGTCCTGCTTTACAACACTGACAACACTGTTCTCATTGCACGTGGTCATCTACCAGCTACTTCCAACCTTGCATTTTTTGACGGGATTAGCATTTCGCCATCTCGAATCCTTCTCAACATCTCAGAAGTCCTTGTACCAGCAGCCATTGTTTCAACCCATCATAAACGTGCACTGACAACATTCGGTTCTCCTCCATTTTCACTTGTCTGTCTCCGCAGTCACGTTCGAACATATGATCCTCTTTCGAGCTGTCTGCCATCATCTGGCACAGTATCAAGTCAGGCCTTGCCAACTTCGCTCGCAGATTCCATCCCGCCAACATCAAATCCTTCACAACCAGATGTTGGTGAGGTGATCAGCGCAAACAGCAGTCACAACACTGAGTCCGAGTCTGAAACTGCTCATGCGAACAATGATGTGCAACTTGAAGGAGATGCAAATGTGGATGGTATTGGTAACCTGGTTTGCAGTGTTGATGACTCAGGCTTGCTGGGCTCGGTGGCTGTGGACAGCTCAGAATCTCATCTGAAGGACATTGATCCAGAGAGCGACAAATTTGGGAGAGAGATCCTTGCCGATAAGCCTAGTACAGAGTCTGATTGGGAGCCCATCATCCGAAGTCGGGTTTTGAAGGACGTCTTCCATGTCTTCAACATGCTTCGAGTGGCAGTGCATGGCGTGCGGAACGAGTTTGGCCGTTTGCTACGAGACGCAATCTTCATACCAGATGAGCAAGACCGAGCACGCATTGCAGCCTGGGGTGCAACCCTTCAGCCACCAATGACATTTGAACAGTTGCGGGCAACACGCCCTGCATGGCTATGGCGACGATGTAAACGAAGTATCCCGCCACCAAAGATTCTTTATCCACTTGTCGAAAAGGTGTTCCTAACATATGGTCCTCTAAAGGATGCGACGACAAAACTTCCACTATTTAATCACCAGAATTGGCGGACTTCAAAGCAAATCCTCGAATTGATCCGCCAAGGATTTGTTTCGGACCCACCTGGCATTCCGCTTTACATGACCATTGGTATTGACTCGAAGGCGGGAAATCTCCCAATTTATCGCTGTTTCCGTGGCACTAACTTCACAGAAGGTGGAGTCCATACACATCTACGTTCACGGCTTCCCACATCAGGTGTCTCTATTCGTCACATAAATGCATGCTTATCTGACTTTGTACTTCAACATAACTTACGAGTGCGTCTTTGCGATATCTCTTTAAAATTGCGCACCATGCTAAATTCTTATTGTAGGTCGGCACTTTCAATAGCACTGGGCAACAATACCGAGGACATTATTCAATATGGCTTACCAACAAGCTGCAAGAGTGTTTGGTATTTCTCGAAGATGTTTTAATCCGCCCACTTGTGATCAAGGGGTGGGTCAATGGCAACCTCTATCTGCCTACGACAGAGGCCCTCGGCATTCTTCCTATCCCATTGGATATTCGTGCAACAAGTGGAATGGCCGAGTTCAACCCCAATCTTGACCAGAAACACCGCCATCACTACCTCGCTGGGATGCAGGGTACACGCAAAGCCATTCTTCCAGTACATACACCCGCCGAACATGACCTATTCCATACGTTGATGAAATCCGACCCCGCTTTCACCTCACGCTCAGCCGGGCTGAACTGGAAATTGTGCATAAAAGTCTGGAACAAGCACGCAGATAGCAGAAAAGACATATACTACAAGGTAAGCAATGCACGAACACTATGACAGATGGTACCAACTAACATAAGCCCCAGTTGGTTGAACAACTCAAGACGTACTATTTGGAATGGATGACAAACCTGAACGTTAAGCAGTCACTGTCTCTATCTTCGGGTCTGCGACACCCCGTGAATTTGGCAATAAGGGACCCCGCTCGGTCAACACTTGCCCCTCCAGTTCCAGTCCGCCCTCTCACATCACCCGCAGTAACGAAAGGGTTTAATTTACCAGAACCCCGAGTTGACGCCGCCCAGTTACCGCAAGATGAGTCGACTCCGCCATCAATGTCCTATTCTGCAAGCGACATCGCACCTCCACCCCAAACACCTGGCTTTCCCTCGCAGTCAGCCATTACAGCCCAGGTGGTGCAAAATCCACGCAACGTAGGCCTGGCAAAATCGGTTGCTCGCAAACGTGTTGCGGCCGAGATGGAGTGGTCGCGCCCACAAAAGAAGCAACGGCAGGCTCGTACATGCAGGAAATGCAAGCAGCCTCAGTGTCCTGGCAGGCAGAGTGTCCGAAATTGCCGCAATCCATGTCAAGACTGCAGGAAGGTGAATTGTCGAGGGAGGAATCCTCACAAGCCAGACAAGAAGTGCGACGTTGCGTGGGACTAGTAGTTTGATTAGATTACGCTTCAACGCATCTAAAAGTTGATAATCTGTCCAATTGACGCACCTTCGAGATGATCTAAGCGAGTATCCGGGCAGCCCTGTAGACCAAATCAGGAAAATGTCAAGAATTCAGTGAGAAAATACCTTGTGAACCGAAGTGGCACCCACGCTAAGCGAGTATCTGGACAAACCAGCTCGCCAATATCACTTTTCTGTGTTGAAGCGCCCACGTCATGCACAGCGCTGATGTCGAGCAGGTGTGAGTCCCCGAGGTGCAAATTTCGGTGCAAGCTTCTGGCTGTTCCTCAGTCTCTCTCCTCGCTCGCTCTCCTCTCACGATTTTTGATTTATTTTTAATTATTTTCTAATATTTTGCAACATACACCAGTATCCGGCCTAAACATGGCTCGTTACTCATACATGTTGCGGATACTGGATAGCGGATACTGAGTTTGAAATTAGCCTTACATAATCCTGTGTAGCCAACAGACGTCACTGGCTCAATGAGACACGATATTGGCCTACGACGCGTCTCTTCTTATACGACGCGTCTCTTCTTCTATTTATTCTACAAAACAGCTAACGTTGGTTCATACCGTTGAACATAGCCCTCATCCATATCCTGTGAGTTTCCCTCGGTCCCTCGGTCTTTGATTTTCAGTATCCATTTATGGCTGACATCGTGTAAAAAAGAAGCAACGAGATCGCATGGACGGGCCAGGAAGCGCACACAGCATGCAATTCAGACAAGGTAAGTAAACCAGTCCGTTTTGTTAGGTGCTGGTTTTGAACTGCCATGCTTTCACAGATGACGTTCGAAAGCCGCACGGTCCGAACATCGGGAGCAGTTCTCCTCATTCCACAACCACTACCAACGACACATCGAGCTCCATCGATGACCACAATGCCGCATCATCGTCGTCCATGATCGTTTCCAACACTGGGCCTCCAGCACCCAATTCCAGTCCACTAGCTCGATGTAAAACGGGTTCCCAAGATCGGCCTCGCAAACGAGGTCGTCCCCGTTCTGCAAAAGTGGAGGCCACAGGGCCCAAGCGTCCAGTAGGGCGTCCTCGCAAACACCCCAATCTGTTGGCACCTATTGCTCAGCGTCCAGTGGGGCGGCCACGGAAGCAGCCTGTGGCGGCGGGAGGTGTTGTGATTGATTTCAGAAAATTTGTAAGTTCTATCTTCAAATTTCAAACTTAACTTTACTGATAGTTTCGCAGATTGTTCCCGGTAGTACAAGGGCTCAACTTCCTGGGCCATCGTTAACTCATCAGGAACAGCCACCACCGCCACCGTCTTCTGAACAGCCGCAGCCGCCCACTCCACCAATCTCAAGCCTTGTACTGCCGATGGAACCTACAGACTCAGAAACCCCCGCACTCCCGCAAGCTGTGATTCCTGATGAAGATCCGGACCGTCCTATCGATGAAGAACCTGATGAGGATGGTGATAGTAGTGGGATGGATGGAGTTGGTGATGGCTTGGGTGAGGAGGATGATGCCGACGAAGATGAGGATGGTGACAGCGACGATGAACACGATGGCGAGAATGAGACATCTCACCACACAAAATCACGAAAGGCTCGCCCTCTGCCATCGTGGTTGATGGAACCATTCAATGTCTACGTCGGAGAGTCTAGTGCAGCAAATCGCGATGAGCGAGGGCTTCCGCCACTGTATGCCAAATTGAAATCATTCTACTTTCCACAACGCTCGACATTCTTCCTTCTGGGTGTGCAGGCATTAGCACCTCCTGTCCTCTACAACCCACGCTTTTTTCTCTGGGATCCAGAGCCACTCTGCGATGCCATTCCCTGTCCGAACTGTGGCAGACCACTTCAACGACATAGTGTCATCCCACGGCCGCGGCAAGTCATCGACCTCGACTCGCGGATTTGGATCATCGGCTACCGATATCGTTGCCGACTCTGTATCCATCCCAAGTCTGGAAAGAACACTGTCACCTTCCAGAGCTGGGATGCCCGGATACTCGCTGTTTTGCCCCCTGCGCTTGCTGCTGAGTTCCCTGCGAAGCTTACCCATCGCAGCGGAATCTCAAAAGCACTCTTTTCGTTCATGCGATCATGTTTTCAGAACGGCATGGGGGCCAAACGATTCTCGGATGCATTACGTGTGCAACATCTGCTTCGATACGACCACCTCCATCTGCAATACCTAGATTTCTTGGCCACACGTAATTTAGATAGCTGGGCTGGCCAACGTTATATGCCCTTCCTCCCTTTCAATGATATGAGCCCTCTTGGCCCTCATGGCTTTGTACCAAGTGCCCAATGGCTGCGCAATCTATACGACAACTACATTGAGAGTCATCGGCAAGATTTCAATCAACATATGGCTCTTCTCACGGGTGAAGTTTGCGCCATCGATCATAGCCATAAGGTAGGCTTTCTGTCTTTTCTGACTGCTCTTCTTGTATCTAATCTACGTTGTGCAGATTACGAAGCATATCGCAAAGGTTAATGGCGAGCGCGTCTTTAATGGCCTTCTTACAGTCACGAATGAGAAGGGAGAAATCCGATCCTGTAACCTTGTTGCCACAAAAGCTCATTCTCAATTTGAGCTTGCGCTTGTGCGAATGCGTGAATCACTTCATATGTATGGCCACACTCAGCCAACACTTTTTTACACCGATAACATGTCTGATAAAGCATTCTTGGAGACGTCATTTCCATCTTTACGTGACGACATTGTGCCGGTTGAAAAGTACAGCAGTCTCGAGCCGTTCATGCTTCCCACTGACGTCAAAGTGGAGGTAAAGGATGAAGCATCATCGATGAATGCTGCGCTCTCGACAATTCTCGACAATCTTCCACTTGAGGAGTCAGACCCCGATCTGGTGATTGGCTTCGATGCTGAGTGGAATGTCAGCATCTCAGATGGTGGGGTTTTTACTCGGGGTGAGGTTGCTGTTGTTCAGATTGCATATGAGCGGCGAGTTTATATACTCCAGGTACTGCTTTCTGCTGCCCTATCTTGTGAATGACTCTAATAATTCAGTATTAGGTCGACAAAATGTTAGTGCACGGCAGCCTTCCAGAGAAGCTGGTTATGCTTCTTAGTAATCCACGAGTTCGAAAGGCGGGGCGGCAGGTTAGCAGTGATCTAAAGTATCTGCATGATTGTGTCAACAATGCACCACCGTTTGTCGGTGCCCTCGATCTCGCCACCTTTGCAAAGGAACAGCATGTCGTGGCAAACACAAAGTGTAGTCTTGAAGATCTATGCGCTATCGTCCTTCGAAGATGCCTTAGCAAGAATGTTTCAGAGCGGTTGAGCATGGCTTGGGAGCAACAAATTCTGATGACCGAGCAAATCCGATATGCAGCGACTGATGCCTATGTCCCACTTCTCCTCCATGAAGAACTGTCAAAGCTCAGTATCCGGAAACCACTTCCTATCAATCCAGTTCCACGTACACCTGTCCTGCTTTACAACACTGACAACACTGTTCTCATTGCACGTGGTCATCTACCAGCTACTTCCAACCTTGCATTTTTTGACGGGATTAGCATTTCGCCATCTCGAATCCTTCTCAACATCTCAGAAGTCCTTGTACCAGCAGCCATTGTTTCAACCCATCATAAACGTGCACTGACAACATTCGGTTCTCCTCCATTTTCACTTGTCTGTCTCCGCAGTCACGTTCGAACATATGATCCTCTTTCGAGCTGTCTGCCATCATCTGGCACAGTATCAAGTCAGGCCTTGCCAACTTCGCTCGCAGATTCCATCCCGCCAACATCAAATCCTTCACAACCAGATGTTGGTGAGGTGATCAGCGCAAACAGCAGTCACAACACTGAGTCCGAGTCTGAAACTGCTCATGCGAACAATGATGTGCAACTTGAAGGAGATGCAAATGTGGATGGTATTGGTAACCTGGTTTGCAGTGTTGATGACTCAGGCTTGCTGGGCTCGGTGGCTGTGGACAGCTCAGAATCTCATCTGAAGGACATTGATCCAGAGAGCGACAAATTTGGGAGAGAGATCCTTGCCGATAAGCCTAGTACAGAGTCTGATTGGGAGCCCATCATCCGAAGTCGGGTTTTGAAGGACGTCTTCCATGTCTTCAACATGCTTCGAGTGGCAGTGCATGGCGTGCGGAACGAGTTTGGCCGTTTGCTACGAGACGCAATCTTCATACCAGATGAGCAAGACCGAGCACGCATTGCAGCCTGGGGTGCAACCCTTCAGCCACCAATGACATTTGAACAGTTGCGGGCAACACGCCCTGCATGGCTATGGCGACGATGTAAACGAAGTATCCCGCCACCAAAGATTCTTTATCCACTTGTCGAAAAGGTGTTCCTAACATATGGTCCTCTAAAGGATGCGACGACAAAACTTCCACTATTTAATCACCAGAATTGGCGGACTTCAAAGCAAATCCTCGAATTGATCCGCCAAGGATTTGTTTCGGACCCACCTGGCATTCCGCTTTACATGACCATTGGTATTGACTCGAAGGCGGGAAATCTCCCAATTTATCGCTGTTTCCGTGGCACTAACTTCACAGAAGGTGGAGTCCATACACATCTACGTTCACGGCTTCCCACATCAGGTGTCTCTATTCGTCACATAAATGCATGCTTATCTGACTTTGTACTTCAACATAACTTACGAGTGCGTCTTTGCGATATCTCTTTAAAATTGCGCACCATGCTAAATTCTTATTGTAGGTCGGCACTTTCAATAGCACTGGGCAACAATACCGAGGACATTATTCAATATGGCTTACCAACAAGCTGCAAGAGTGTTTGGTATTTCTCGAAGATGTTTTAATCCGCCCACTTGTGATCAAGGGGTGGGTCAATGGCAACCTCTATCTGCCTACGACAGAGGCCCTCGGCATTCTTCCTATCCCATTGGATATTCGTGCAACAAGTGGAATGGCCGAGTTCAACCCCAATCTTGACCAGAAACACCGCCATCACTACCTCGCTGGGATGCAGGGTACACGCAAAGCCATTCTTCCAGTACATACACCCGCCGAACATGACCTATTCCATACGTTGATGAAATCCGACCCCGCTTTCACCTCACGCTCAGCCGGGCTGAACTGGAAATTGTGCATAAAAGTCTGGAACAAGCACGCAGATAGCAGAAAAGACATATACTACAAGGTAAGCAATGCACGAACACTATGACAGATGGTACCAACTAACATAAGCCCCAGTTGGTTGAACAACTCAAGACGTACTATTTGGAATGGATGACAAACCTGAACGTTAAGCAGTCACTGTCTCTATCTTCGGGTCTGCGACACCCCGTGAATTTGGCAATAAGGGACCCCGCTCGGTCAACACTTGCCCCTCCAGTTCCAGTCCGCCCTCTCACATCACCCGCAGTAACGAAAGGGTTTAATTTACCAGAACCCCGAGTTGACGCCGCCCAGTTACCGCAAGATGAGTCGACTCCGCCATCAATGTCCTATTCTGCAAGCGACATCGCACCTCCACCCCAAACACCTGGCTTTCCCTCGCAGTCAGCCATTACAGCCCAGGTGGTGCAAAATCCACGCAACGTAGGCCTGGCAAAATCGGTTGCTCGCAAACGTGTTGCGGCCGAGATGGAGTGGTCGCGCCCACAAAAGAAGCAACGGCAGGCTCGTACATGCAGGAAATGCAAGCAGCCTCAGTGTCCTGGCAGGCAGAGTGTCCGAAATTGCCGCAATCCATGTCAAGACTGCAGGAAGGTGAATTGTCGAGGGAGGAATCCTCACAAGCCAGACAAGAAGTGCGACGTTGCGTGGGACTAGTAGTTTGATTAGATTACGCTTCAACGCATCTAAAAGTTGATAATCTGTCCAATTGACGCACCTTCGAGATGATCTAAGCGAGTATCCGGGCAGCCCTGTAGACCAAATCAGGAAAATGTCAAGAATTCAGTGAGAAAATACCTTGTGAACCGAAGTGGCACCCACGCTAAGCGAGTATCTGGACAAACCAGCTCGCCAATATCACTTTTCTGTGTTGAAGCGCCCACGTCATGCACAGCGCTGATGTCGAGCAGGTGTGAGTCCCCGAGGTGCAAATTTCGGTGCAAGCTTCTGGCTGTTCCTCAGTCTCTCTCCTCGCTCGCTCTCCTCTCACGATTTTTGATTTATTTTTAATTATTTTCTAATATTTTGCAACATACACCAGTATCCGGCCATAAACATTATTGACTTGACAAGATTATCGAGGCGCCAACATTTGGATGAGCCGGCTCGTCGCATTTGACGAACCACTTGTCATAGCAGAAGCGATAATCGACTTAAGGGAATACGAACAGCGACACACTTCCATCAATCAGCGACACACTGGTGCACACCATCCTCAGCTCAAATTTGACACATGTAGTCGATGTGTCGCAGACCGGGCTCGATGTGTCGTCGATCCACACCTTCCCGATTTGGGGAGTGTGTCAAATGTGGTCTATCCTGGGCTTGTGGGAACGCCTGCGCGTAATCATCTTCACGCGTGAAGAATCTGCAGCTCAACAACTCCTTAATTTTCAATGTCGTATCATAGGTCTACATACAGACTGATGTAATGTAAGTAAGAAATTTTTGATGTGGATTGGCCGTCTGTTCTACTTAGCGAGCAACTGAGATAATAAAGGAGCGGGATTCTTGGGCCCGAGATAGTCTGAGCTGAGTCGGTCTAAATACTCGGCGAACAATATTTCTGTGATCTTATCTACCTTTGTCGATATCATATGTTTCAAAATATCTGACGTTTTACAATCTCCTTGAAAACCCTGCGCTTCGACATCTAAAAAATTGATCAAAATTTCGAGGGACCGTCGAGATCAATATTTTCACAGAAAGTACGCGACCCCAAAACAAGCGCTCCGGTCCAGAAGCTAGCGGTCGCTGCTGGTGATACGATTGCAGCTGATTGCAGTCTTACAGAGCCTGAGACGAAGGGACGCCATTCTCAGAGAGCTTTCACATGCCAACGACCTGGAACATTGCGCCAATGCTCAGTTCGTGGACTCGGATGGTGATGAGTCCGAGGAAGAGTGAACTGTTACAAAGGGACAACCGACCACGCCACACAACCGGCGGAACGTATAATTCATCCGATTTCAATTCTTCATCAACAATAGGAATCTGTAAAGAAAACCTGCCCAGCGAAAGGTTCACACAAACCCATGCGGACGTGGAATCCTCCCTGTACGGCCGGGATAGTGTCAAATTTCGATGCAGATAATCTGAGATGGATACTTGATATTTCATACTTTGAAACCCCAACGTTCGTGGGAGGTCGCGATCTGCACTTGTTCCTAAAGCTGTGTGGCCAGGTATCTGGAAATGAACGTGAAATATAACTCAATGAACTATCAGGGGAAGCGCCGTGATGTTCATTTCGAAAGCCACTCACTATTCTATTCGCCAGGTATTGTAGTACGCACATTTCCGAGGGATCTCATGCGGGAAGTAAGATTTTCCAGTGAGGCTATGTATTTACCTTGTATAAGTATAGCTTCATTAAACCTTAGGTCAATAAATACCATGAAGGTGAAGAGGCAACTATTCATAGAGAGTCTTAGAGGCAGGTGGTCCTTGTTAGAATAAAACAAAGCCTCCCTGAACCGAAGAGATTCATCCCATCGGTGTCGCTCTAGAAGCTTGCGTACCTCAGTTTTACGAAAGGGATATGTTAGTCGTCAAGAGACGACAAGAAGCAGAGACTAGACGTAACCTTATAGTCATCAGTTCGTCGCGAGGAGGTTGATGTTGTTGGACTTCAATGTTATTGGAAAATCAACAACAAAGGACACGAGGCCACAACGTGTTGAGGCGGGCTGCCGCGACTCCTCTTTGAAAGGCAGCGAAGTGGATGTCTTCTCAATAATCACGTCACCAGCTAGAAAATTCTATCATTCAATTTGAGTTGACTGACATATATAACAGAGCAAAGAGCAGACGCCACCCTCATTCTAGTGAGCACTACATATTTTCCTTTTCATATCCGAGATAATTGCGTTGTGGTATATCCCGCCCGGTGGTCGGAAGAGAGTCGCCAATAACTTTGAGTAAAGCGCCGAACGGGTCACGTAATTTGGCATGCATCCCAATATCGTGCATCAACGCGAGTAAGAAAAAAAAGTGCCCTTGGAACATTTCAACGTATAAAGAACGTGTTACATGGCCGTTCGTGAAAGATCATTGAAAGAGAGAAGCGCATGGGACAAAAACGCGTCTCAGGTACGGGCACGTGATGTCTGGACTGAGCTAGAAAATTGCATTGCTCTTTATCCTGATCAGTTAGCAGCTCTTTTCTTTTTTCTTCAAAAGTCCTTTCACGTTCCATCGATCAGTTGTATATATACGATACCCTCTAGCTGGATCAAGGTGCGTTCTCTGCGCACCCCGGAATTCTGCACCCTGCACGTTGCAGCCAAGAAGATCTAAATCCTCCTTGCTAGACTGCGGTCAGAATGGACCTTCAAACTTTATCTCAGCTCTTCTCTACAACGTACAACCCAGACCCAAATGTTCGAAAAGCAGCAGAGCTCCAGATACGTAAGGTATGTGGCTTGTCTTCCATTCCTGTCTTCGCAGTTCCTGGCACACGGTCCATCCCAGACAAAGTGGGGTAGTCCACGGGTTAGAGGCCAGAACAAAAATTCGATGCAGGATCGCACGATGAGGCGATTACTGACGCGATTTTTCTTTATTTTGGAACCCAGATTGGCAATGAGGAGGGCATGATCGCTGCCATACTCAGAATCATCGCCGCTGATAGCATCGATATGTGCGTCATTGACGCGTTTTCCGTTATATTCCACCTTTAACAGTCTTATATTCTCAATTTGAATCTTTTTTTCGACGATATCAAGTGCAACCCGTCAAGCATGTTCAGTTTGGCTCAAAAATCGCGTCCACACGTCCTATTCGATTGAAACTGCGCGCAGACCAGACCAAATTGTCATTGCACCGTCGGAACGAGAGGCACTTCGTATCAACGTCCTTCCTCTCCTTGCTGCCACGCCTTCCAAGAGCATCGCTCTCCAACTTGCCAACACCCTCAAGTCGATCGTAGCCTTCGACTTCCCCTCCAGGTGGCCAACCCTAGTTGCCGAAATAAAGCACCTGCTCGTAAGCAATGACATCAAGGAGGTACATGCAGGATGTATCGGCACTTTAGAAGCTGTTCGGGCTTTCAGGTTTGTGGCGACTTATGACATTGTGAAAGAGACACGATTTTAACCGAGTTGTCTTTTTTCAAGGTTCCGCCAGAAAAATGACATTATGCCCACCATCATTTCCGAGCTCTTCCCTACGCTCGTGACTATCGCTACCCATATGGTCCAACAGCCTCCCAATGCATCCCAGGATATACCTACGATGCTTCACCTTATCCTCAAGGCCTACCGCACGACGATTGTCATCAATATCAGCGCGCATCAACAGAGTGCAGAAAGCTTGGTGCCGTGGGGTCAACTCCTATTCGCTGTTATCAATTTGCGCTTGCCAAAGGAAGCTGTGCCTGAGGATACTGAAGAAAGAGAGAAATGCGAATGGTGGAAGGCTAAGAAATGGGCCTACGCCGTTTTGGGCAGGCTGTTCCATAGGTATGCTCTATCCTTTGACGCCACTATCTGCCGGTGTCTTCGAGATTCCAATATTAACTGTTCCTCTTAAAGATATGGAAATCCTTCTCAAATGCCTTCCACTCTCCAGGTCGACTACTTGGAGTTTGCAAAGCATTTTGTTACTTCATTTGCACCCGAGATCCTGAACATCTACTTCCGCCAAGTGGAACTGTTCGTCTCGAACCAGGAATGGCTCTCGAGCAAATGCCAGTATCAGATTTTCCAATTCTTTACGGAATGGTGGGTTCTTTGTCTCGTGCATCGTTAATCAGAGATGTATTGATTTGTGGTAAAACCCTCAGTGTCAAGCCCAAGTCCACCTGGGTCCAACTTAAGCCCCATTTCGATAGCCTGGTCTCGAACTTTGTCTTCCCTCAACTTTCGTTCAACGAGTCTAGACGCGCATTGTGGGAGGCCGACCCCATAGATTATGTCCGAGTTTCAGTCGGTACGTACCTTATACCGAAGTTTCTGCGATTAAATCGCTAACACCCCTATTTCTTATATCCAACAGACGAATACGAGAGTTTCACAACTCCGGTCGCCGCTGCCACGACCTTCCTGCTTTCTCTCGCGGGAAACAGAACCAAGGCTACATTTCTCCCGATCCTCGGGTTCATCAACTCCATCCTGCGCGTGCATGGGCCTCCTGAGCAGAGGTTCGGGGCCTTGAACATGACGGCGGCCCTGGGAAGGCAGATCATGAAGCACCCCGAGGTGAAGAACAACATGGAGCAGTTCATGTTGCAGTTCGTCAGCCCGGAGCTGGAGAGCTCGGAGCCGTTCCTTCGTGCCATTGTGAGGCGACTTTTCACGCAGAAGTTACTTTATTGCTTTTTGCTGATTCGATTGGGGCTTTATACAGGCTCTGGAAATTTTGGGTACTGTAACGAAACAAGGTCTCGTGTGGTCCTCTGAGGAAGTCTTGAGCAAGCACTTCCAGGCTGTGTTCCGCGCCCTGGATGATGAATCCTTCCCTGTGAAGGTGCAGGCTGCGTTAGCGCTTACGGAGATGATTATTGCTTACGATACTGGTAAGCAATTTGCTAATGCTCTTTCTGCCGCCGGGATCTCAACTTTATCTTTGTTCGCTTTTTCCCTTTCACCGGGCGTATCTTCCCTATACTCGTATATTCCATGTGTAACGCTGTCTGTCTATCAAATCTTGGCCCGTATGCCGATGAACAGTCCGCACCGCCGTTGCGCCCCAAGTCGGAAAAGTCATTCAAGGTGCGCGGCAATTTCTTGTTCAGAAATATTTCATCTTAACTGACTTTGTTCGTACTCATTTTCGCCTCCACCTCCGTCTGTCTTGGATACTTTGAACCCTACCGCAATCAAACTACTTTTGAACTCTGTCATACGATACCCGACTGTTTCTCATGCTCCGCATCATCTTGCATGCATACTGCCGATGTCCGACAGATTTGTTGAAGATGTCCGATGAGACCGATCTGGACATTCTCAACAACAGCATGGAGGTGATGGTCGATCAATTTCAGACGGAACTCCTTCCTGTCGCGGCTATGCTCACGGCTCGCTTGGTGCGTACCTGACACCGATATATCCTTTCTTTGGTTCTTACCCATGACTTAGTGCGAATCCTACATGCGCCTCGCAAGAGAAAGTGCAATCCACGATCACATTGAAGAGAACGCCGATCTGGATACTCTTCTTGCGGACGTGGACGATGATAAGACCTTTGCAGCTATGGGTGTCGCAAAGACTATCAGCACTGTAAGTTTCTGGTTGAGTCTGAAAGTTGTTTGTCTGGTTGCTGAAATTCATATATTGCAGATTATTGCCTCCATCGACTCGTCTCCTGAAATCCTGTCTCAAATCCAGGAGATCGTCATTCCTATTATCGTATTCTCGTTTGAGAACAGGTTGCTCGGTAGGTCTGACTTTCTTATCTAATACCACGGTATTAAGCACCGGCATTCGACAGACCTTTTCGATAACATGTATGAACTGGTCGACAGTCTAACCTACAAGCTTCGCGCCATTTCTCCTTCCATGTGGCCCGTATTCGAGTTGACATATAGGCTATTCAAGCACGAGGCCGTCGATTTCCTTGAGGGTGTGTCGATCGTCGATTATCTAGCATCAATGAATATTAATGAATATTAACTCGGTGGTTTTTCAGAGATGTTGCCCTCATTAGACAACTTCCTTTCATACGGTGCCGATGTTATTAAGACACGCCAGGATTACAAGCAGATGCTGATCGATATCTACACGACCTCGATCACGAATGAGCAACTTGGCGAGAATGACCGTGTCAATGGTTCAAAATTGGCGGAATCCATTTTACTCAACCTTCGCGGAGCCATCGACGATGTGTGTATTTTCTTTTTCTTCCATATCATTCGATCGTTATGCTCATCGCCGTAATGTTCATAGTATCTGCAAACTGTCATCTCTACTGCTCTGACTCTCACAGACAACACAGAAACCCCAGCCCTCCGTCTGGCTAACTTGGAAGTACTTATCAATACCGTCTTGTACAACCCATCCGCCGCACTGCATCTCATGGAGGTATATAAGCCCGGCATGGCGCGGGCATTCTTCGAACGGTGGTTCGTTGCCATCAACGCCGACAACCGCCTGCCGCGTGTCCACGATAAGAAATTGAGTATTTTGGCCCTCTGCGCGTTGATGGAGATGGCGCCAGATACTGTTCCTGAGTCTTTGCGAGACGGGTGGCCCGGCATCGTCGGAGGTGCTCTTAAAATTTTCAAGACGCTGCCAAAAGCCATTGAAGGTTGGTCCCCGTCGTCTGATTGTTTCTCATGCTTTTGTCCATTGTATTAATATTCCTTTCTAGACCGCAAGAGACTCGAACAGCTTCTTCAAGAGGAATCTGATGACGAAGATGAAACTGAGGATCACCCTTTAAACCTGGCAGAGGACGATGGTGTGTAAAATTTTCATCGTGCCATTTTACTGGTCGGCTTACGGCTCTGAACCCATAGAGGACGTGTGGGATGAAGACTCAGCTTATATGGAAATGCTCGCGAAAGAGGTGTGTTTTATTTGTGTACATATTTTCCCATGTTCTGTTCTAATTCTTCAGTCATTGCAGGGTGCCCGACTTCGAGAAAAATCAGAAACTGACGCAAACCCAGAAGAAGAGGAAGAGTCAGAGGACGAAGAGGATATAGATGAGGAGCTGGGATACATCAGTCCTTTGGAAAACGTCAACCCTTACGTATCATTCAAGCAAGCTCTGACCAGTACGTTTCATTTCTAACTTAACAGCTGCCCTCTTTCTTACCTATCACACCGTGGCTTAGCTTTCCAAATGCAAAACGCTCCAAGTTATCAGGCAGCGACGACAGCTCTTGACATCGAGCAACAGACATTACTTATGGAAGTCATGCGGATAGCCGAGCAGGATCAGACCCCTCAATCCTAGATGGAACCCCGCGGTTCAGGAGAACCTCTTTACGTTGTTATCGTTTTTCTCACTCTCCCTGACGTCGTTTACCTGGTGTGTTTTTACCAGCCATTCATATTTCGATGACCTTTACGACTTTACTTCACGATCCATGTTCTGTTCCCCCAGCGGCCCGGCCGCTCCGATAAGTTTCTTTTCGAGAATGTTCCCGCTGATCACTTATTCTCGTTCATTAACGTTCATTGGTCATGTAGGCGATTCTTGTTAATTCTGGCATTATCATCTTCTCTCCTCACGGCAGGCGAATGAAAAAAGTTATATTTCTGACCGCAACGACGGCCCGTTGAATTATCGAGAGTTCGCATACTTATGCACTCTCGAAAATGCTTATGCTTAACCAATCACCCGAAATTTATCGGTTTCCTGAATAAAAGCTCTTTCTACCAGATACTTTCTCGGGCACTGATGATTTGTCTGCTTTCGAGCGTATGCCGCTCATGCGATTACAACTTTCACTTATTCTCTAACAAAGGCCACTAGGTCAGCTCCTTTATCGTCCATGATTCGGTATTCTATCACCGATGAATTCAGAATAGTTACAAGATCTGCGACGATTTTGTTGGAATCTTTCGATTCACGTGACAATTCGACGCGGTAGTTGCTCGTTTCGTACAAATGCCTCGCCTATATTTTCTCTCTGTCTAGCACCGTCAATCACCATCTCGTAACTCCGTATTCTTCTTCCTCGAACAGATTTCTGGACTCCAAAAGGCGACACCGACGACGAAGGTTAATCCAATAACCGAGAACAGCGCCTCGAGATTCTGTAATTTGTGGACTCTTGAGGTCCACACAGTCGGCGGGATGTGAACAGCGTTGTCTCATGTCTGTCAATCTTGGATCTAAGGGTCTTTCTTTAATCTGGCTGGTAACATTCAGTTGGTATATCTATTTTACCACACCGAGATCCAGGAGGACAACGTGGACAACGTGTTCAAATCCTGCAAGGCACGTGTTCGACGTACATACTAATGGATGGATTTGAAAGAGGACGCCGTTGACCCTCGTCACTTTATTTTATTATTGAAGCTAATTTTCTTGCATGCCGCTGATTTTAAGAGTTGCGGCGAATCCGATTGGACTACATATACGCTTACGAGGGACAATTAGCGCCAACCAACAGTCCCGATGTCTAGGTTAAAATTGATGGCGCTTTTTTGAAATTGCCGGGCGTCAAACTGCTTTTATTTTCTCAAGCTTCAGGAGTCCCTGACAGTAATTAGCATTTACATCACGCCGCCGAGGAATACATTCACCCTAGGCGCTCTGTTATATTGACTCATTGATCTCTCGACCGACCCTGGTGTGGGAGAGACAGCAGGCACGCCAGTAGCCTTGATGGCGCTCAACGTTCAACCCTGGTTCAACCTATTTAACTTTAGATGACTCACTTAATTCACTGTTTGGAAATGGTGACAACTTTCCTATGTACCTATACCGTTGAATTTGTGAAATGAGATCAGGCTCATCGTACACTGGCTCAACTTGTCTTCTCCCTGGCTTTCGGTTTTTTTTGCCGAGTCTGGACATCCGCCTATTGTATCGGCGTCTTCAAGTTGGAATGGAATGGAAGTATCCATAGCTCTGTAGTCTGCACTACCCTGGGTCGAATCGGGGTGCACCTAACCACGGAGATTTTAGGCCCGCACCAAATGGATTTTTCCCTAAGCCCAGATAGCAAGGAAACTTTGTCGTTAAATACACCACACAAGGGAGACTGACCCGTTGAATCTGCCAATAATGTCACTATGCCACGAAATGAACCCTGTGCGGCATATCCTATCGGTGTATGGTGTCCGAGTTCTGTTAAATTACTGATAGCAACATTTGGGGGCGCCACCGTTGTTTTAAAAAAATTGGCTTACGGGAGTGAAGTATATTCAGTTGCCGTTCTCGTATGGCCCTCTGATTCAGTTCTTGGATATGTACTGTTGTGCCCTAGGGAAACCTTCCTTTGGAAGCTTTCGGTCTCTGACCGATGCGGTTCCAGTTAAGGGCGTTGGGTGATGGTTCGTGAAAGGGAAAGTACATCCGTCTTCATTGATACCCATTGTCGCGGAAGGCGGAAGCCACAATGGGTCCCGGAATGAGGCGTCCGCGATCGCATCCTGTAGCCATAAGTTGTGCTCCCCTTGATGAATGTGCAAATAATGCCTAGCAATGCAAGCGAACGAGGAAGAAATGAGCGGGGTTTAGACCTATCTTTGATATGGTAGTCGTGGTGTTTTATCTTCCTTTTCTGAGTCAAGGTGGCATCGTGAAGGATAATCGATAACCACCGCGATATTTACAAACAGGGTGCATTACAACTTTAGTAAACTCAAAGGAGAGTAGGGATTGCCGAGGGCGTCATCATGGTCTTCCATGGACATGTGGCCTACCGTCGTCCCCGTGGCCTACCGTCGTCCCCGTGCACATCTTCGCGGCCTTCCCAGTCATGCCGAGTCACTGTTCGTAGTCAGCGTTTACGGGTGGTAGTTGATGCACCTCCCGTGGCAGCCTTGGTGCTTCGCGTTCTAGTAAGCTTGCTAGACGCCTGGGAGCGATCGTCCTCGCGTTGCTGCTGCTTCCCCTTCGCCTTCGATGATAGTTCCTTTGGCTTCTCCTTCTCAGATTCCTGGGGTTTCCAGTCGCGGAATTTCCTGCGAGAAGCGCTACTTCCACTTTCTGCATACTCTGCCCGCGTGACGGCAAGACGAGCGAAGCCGTCCTGGCTGGCAAAGTTGTATGCGGACTCGTATGCTTCTGTGATGGGGCTAAATATTGGGACAAGGTACGGGAGGAAGAATCCAAAATTTCTTTAAGGAGATTAGACATTGAGTAGATGACCACGATACGCACTCGTCGCATTCGTAGATGACGACTTCACAGTCCACAGGTGCCAAGGTTTGTAGTTCAGATAGTCTGTTGAAAAAGCAGTTGAGATCCGCAAGCACAGGGACTTTCATCGCGAGGACTACGCACAGTCGCTCGCGAAATCCGCTAAACTTAGCGTTGCCCCCTATTAAGCCAATGTTAGCCCAAAACATCCCCCGTAAATCGCTGGGTAGAAGCGATATAGAATAGGCAATCGTCGAAGGGAGGCCTGCTTGATCCAGTCCTATAGGAAAGGCACATCATCAAGATCGAATTGTGGAGTCAATGGCAAAGCTCCGGAAGGGTGCGCGCGAGAGGGACCTACCGATATCATCAGGCCGAAATAAAAGTTCCGGGACTGTAAACCTTTCGTTATTCATGACCAATATCTGATCGGTTTCGGTGATAATATCGTCCGGATTGCGTATGCGCCCTTTCCGATTCGTCGACAAATCAGGTAGCATGTATTCCTGAACGATAGGATTCTGCTTCGGATCTACTCTGCCTGGGTACATTATATTTTGCAACACAGAGCCAGGACGGGTAAACGGGCTTACCGACAAGTTTCTGTATCCTGCTTGTAATTGGTTGACACAAAGCAGCAGGATTCTTTAACGTGATTCATGATGTACGTCTCGTCCATCATGTTCCATTGACGAAATGAAACGAGTTCCTTGAGTTGATTAGTTAATAGCTTTCCCCCGACGTCCAGCCTTTCGTTCGTCGATCAGACGGAAATTTGAGCAACAGTTATTTTCAGAACTACCTCTTGACCGCGTTCCAGACAATTCTGCCGTCAACCATTGGAACGACGTGAGTGAAGCTAAACCCAGAATCGACAACGATCGTGCATTGTGCAGGCGGAAGTGCTGGCTGAGAAAATAGTTGTCCATATGGTATCATTGATGCAGCTAGAAGGATGTAATCAGAGATGTTCAAGTAAGAAATAGCTATGATTAACACCTGATGATGATCACTTACGGGTACAGCGATAGTAAGAGCTGAATTCGTACTCTTCAAATATCAGCTGATCGTAGACGTCTTGTATATTGGGTAAGTTGAAGTATGGCTCCGTGATCAGCAGAGAGGCTTGTGTGGTGTCGACCTGTTCCGCAGTCTTTAACACCGTAAACAGAGCAAGTTCGACGAGAACTTTTTACCCCAAGGACTTCATCTGAAAAGATACCGTCCCATACAGCTTTCTGGACATCCCAATCGACGAGATAGCCCTAACAATCCTGGAGGAATGAGCTGATGCGCATGAAAATAGTTTGGCAGATTGCAGACCTTCTCAAAGGCTAGACGGTAGTGCAGAGACGAATAGTCTTTGCATCGTGTTATCTCGTGCCCAAAATACGTTGCCTTGTCTCCCTTGGACCGCACGACTGCATTTGAAATGATTCTAGACAGCGTGGTTGAGACCCGAAAAACGATAGGTGTGGGTTCCTCTGACCTGGGTTTTGCATCCTTTTTCACGATTCCTGCTTTGATCGTAGATGCGCCATTGTCGAGCACGACGATTGGCTTGGGCATCTTGAAGATGAATATGAAAAAGAGATGAGGGTCGGGTATGGAGAAAGGCGGTGCCTGAGTGTGTATGGGCGTGGGAACTAGTTTTATCAGCAGATTATTGGTCTAACGTTTCTTGGCTCTTACACTCGTCCACGGTGCGAGAACTCTGTTCTGTCTTGCTTTGTATCCAGGATCAGCTAATCTTCGTGCTTCTTTGACAGGAACTTCCTGGGATTCTTCGTCCGTAACTGCGTGCTACCACTTCGCGAAAGCGGAGAGAACGATTCACTCCGTATTCGTGACTCCTCTACCTTCCAACCTATCCGAAATACGCTAACTAGCCCTGGGGTGCCGTCTGTATGGCAAGCCTTACTTATTTATGGACTTTTACTCATTTTAATGAAACTAAAGCTACGGATTTTGCGTTAAACTCGTCCGCCTCTGCTTGACCCTGCCCTCGGAAGCCTCTCAGTATCTCAGATTCTCGCTCCTTAGTGGCGCTCAGACTAGTTCTTTGCTTTTTTATTTTGGCTGGAGCTATGTGCATTGGAATTTGGACTTTGAAACACCCCGAATACGCTCTGTGAGTTTCTATTTCATTTGCTCGTTCTCCGGTGCTCGCGACCATCCGTTTCTAGGGGACGTCATGCGGCGCCTCGTGACGTTCTCCAGAATGTCGTGAATGAATGCTAACAGGACGAATTTGAAACATATAGAATACTCTGCACAAATCGTGATGAGTTTCTGGATAGACCGACGCAAAACGCGCATTTCCATTCATTCGGAAATGAGGCCAACCCAGACAACTCCGGCCAAATCCTATCGGGTCGCGATTTACAGGCTGGCGGATCGTGGTTTGGGCTAAATCGGTCCGGGAGAGTTGCCTTGCTGTAAGCTATCCCATATCGGATGTCCTCCCCCCAAAACATAAAGATAACCGTTTTTAATATCAATCCAGGACCAATATTACCGAACCGGTAAAAGCGTACAATACTTCTAGGGGCTACCTGGTCTCCTCGTTCCTGCAATCCCATTCGTCTCACCCTTTGGAGGATGAGATTGGGAAAATTGTACCGGAGGATGCACAGTTTGCCGGGTTCAATCTTCTGCTCTTGGCACCAACAGTGGACCCCAGCGGTTCAATTCAATATGAGTCCCTCTTCGTCACGAATCATGGCGGAGGCGGAAGCCTTACGTCCCGCCCTCTTTCGTCGAACGAATATTCATGTGGGGGTCTTTCCAATGGAGTCGACGGAGCAGAACCCAACGTCTGGCCCAAAGTGCAGCACGCCACAGAAGATTTTGATGCTGTTCTCCAAACTTCAACTCCAGACGAGACAGAGGCCGAGCTCACAGAGCACCTCTTCCAACTACTTACGTGGGTACTTTTCTTTGTCTTATAATAATCTCCCCCGAGATTAGATCTATGTGAACTTTCTGACATACTGAGGTTTCTCCGAGAAGTTGGCATCCCACAGACCCGATCGTGCATCGCAGGGAACTACGAAACACTGTGCATGTAACCCCTGTTCGGATTGTGGTAGAGGGAGGCAGCTTGACCCCAGCACAATACGGCACGCGTCTGTCAACGGTGCTCT
Source organism: Flammula alnicola (assembly GCA_015499995.1). Taxonomy (NCBI): domain Eukaryota; kingdom Fungi; phylum Basidiomycota; class Agaricomycetes; order Agaricales; family Strophariaceae; genus Flammula; species Flammula alnicola. The sequence continues at coordinate 55,295 of JADNRV010000297.1, forward strand.
TGGTTCGGAAGAATGGGGATGTCTTATTTATCGAACGGGATATCTGGGAATCATCAGTAGACGGGGTGCCGGTCAAGGCGGACCCTCCTACCGAGCGTGTATTTCGATTCAAGCTGGACATCAAGCCCAACGACGACAGGAATTAGCATCTGTACAGTACGCTACTGCGGCATATCATAGGTGTAACATATTTTGAACGTTGCCAATGGGTATAAAGTGTACGCGGGGAGGGGAAACTTTTTTGCATAGCACATTTCCAAAAAGCAAACATGACAGCTGGTAAGTAAACAAGATCGGGGTAGTTTTGGGGTACGAGGAGAAACGAAATCGGCACCGTGTGTCCATATACAATAAGTAAGAGTCCATAAACAGGTTGTGCGAGAGGTCGCCTGACACCAGGTCATGCCATGACGTGGTTAACGTTGTAGACGCTGTGATGGTCCTGCGTAGGGAAATAGGGATTGAACCCTGCAGCCGCAATATGATTCCACTCCTGTGGTGAGACTCCTGGAGAGCCGGTGTGGAAAGAAGCATGTCCACTCGACGCGGACAGAGGAGTTATGATCTCATTGTCGGACGGGGGCCCACTGTCATATGAAGCCGCAACCAGGTCTGGACTATCACTGCCGCTGCTTAAGAAATTCAGTTAAAGCTACGTCACAGGGAATGGCGAGAAAGGGAGAACTCACTGCAATGAATTATTCAGCTCCACGACGCGTCTGAACAGCGTGCACTGCGCATTCGGAGGATGGTGGTGGTATTGCCGCAGCGAATTCAGCGAACTTTGGAGAGTCTGGGAAAGAGTTATGTAGGCGATACCCAGCGCCGGATTCGTGCGGCAGGGGCAGGTGTATTGCGTCTGTGGCGAAGACCCATTGACGCTGTAGTGTTCGCTGTATGTGTTATTTCCATCGTCGCTGCCGGAAAGTTGGTAATTTCCGCTGCCGCCACCGTCAGAATAAGTCGATGCCGCCGAGCCAGGATTACCATTCCCATTGCTGTAGTGGCCATTGTTATTCGCGCCCGCAGCGTAGTTGACGTTGCCGTTGTTCACGGCATTGTACGCAGCAGGCCGCGGGTCGTTGTCGAACGACCCTGAAGAATCGCTCCGTACATCCGCTTGGAAGGTATGATATCGCATCGAGGGCGCTGGCGACGGCGAAAAGCGGTAGAGGTGCGCATTCGCTTCCGTAGCAGGTTCCGTCTTTATTGGGCTCAGCAATGAATGCACCGCCCGCCCGTTGCGAAGCAGCTCGTCTGACTGCGGTAGCCCCGACTGCCCTTGTTGTTGGCCAGTGCCACTCCGTTTTTGCAGGGGCGCACATTTTGTTGCGCGTGAATGCCACTTTTCGTTCGGATCTCCGTCTCGGAAACCGCTCTCTGCCCAGCGGGGATGTGGTTTGCCTACAAAAGAAATGTAACAAAAGAGCAGGCTATGGTTAGACAGTGGGCGCGTTTGTTTGTCGGGACGACGTACCTCTGAGTTCGCGAACGAGGGACTCGAGCTCTGCAATTCGATTCCGCAGACGGGTGCTTTCGTCGAGCGATGGGTCGTCTCTATAGTGAATAAAAAAACACGTTCAATATTGCTGTCCGTGAATGTCACATTGATGCGAGTGGCTAACCTGAGTGCAGGATCGTCAATTTCATATACACAAAGGCCTGTCTGAAGGTTGGTTATGTCAATAACTAGCAGAGAGGCACAGAATGCCAGATGTATTTACCAGGCCAAGCTGGATGCAGCGCTGGCAAGGACGTTTTCGATCGCACTGTGGTTGAAGAAAAAAATTATGAATAAACGACAAGAATTTCGCCAACGAGCGCGCTCACCTTTCGTTTCGATGTGTGACAGTTCAGGCAACTTTGGGTAGTGCGATTTCTCCTCCTTTTCCTATTTTTGGGTGATTAACGGGCGTAGAGGGGACCAACGCGGTTAATTAGTCGTAGAGGGGACCAACGCGGTTAATTAGTCGGCTAGTAAACAGAGGGGGTGCTCGATTGAGCTATGTACTGAACGATGCTAACCTGTGGTCGGTGTCGATGGTGAACTCCAAGTCCATTATTTCGCCTTTGAGCTGAAGAGGTTGGAAGGATTCTGTGGAGGAGACTGGGGACATCATGGTTAAGAGCGGAAAAGGAACAAACTCTAGTCGAGGATGGCCTTGCCCTTAAGTGCATCCGGGGTCATTGGTTGAGATCTTGTATTAGATCTCGAAAGGTATCGACAGATGTAGGATCTCCCGATTGGGCAACAAGAAGTTTTTGTAATAAGGGATGACTGCTGTGCAGGACAGAGTTGGTCTTCTTTCGAGTCCAGACAACGTGTCCAAATACTTGTCAATGATCTCTCGTATACCCTCCAAGAAAGGGTATAATAATGGCCCTGAGGATCAGATTCCTCTGTCGACATACATGCATGTGGGAGGCTTGCGATATATTTTGGTGTTCAAGCTTTCTCTGCCGGACACTAATTTGAACGCCAGACATGCCCACTTCGAGTCGCCGACCTTTCGGAACTACCTCCGTGAAGGCCTGTAGCCATTCAGGGTCGCATCGTCCTCTGAACCCACAATCTTGCCCAATGTTGCTGTCTCGCCTCCATTGTGTCGTGAAATAAGACAGAAACAGGCAAGATATGATACTACAGAGTCGGCATCAACCGTGGCAATGGAGACCAGTTTCATCTGGATTTTCATCGGTGCTGATTCTTGTTTGCTATCGAGATTCAAGAAGAAAGACCCTTCTCTCGGTGGATAGCTTTCTAGTATTTCTTAAACCCCGGCAAGCAGACTAGGCTCTCTCTCTTGCATTCTGGCGCTTACATCAGAACGAGGCCTCAATGTTCTAGATGGCTATGTTGACTATCAATCCAAAGATGAAGTCAATCAAAGCCTATGCTATCATGGGAAGACATATCTACTGGACAATGTCCAGATCCCCTTCGCTTTCGCCACTCGCCCTGGAGCAAAGAATGTGAGCTTCTTACTTGTGGCGCTCAGTGGAAAGTTCCCGAATTGCCCCAAGATGTCTGGAGCGACGTTAGGGTATTCATCTGGCGCACGAATTTCTCTATAGACGCGGGGTCTGGCTGGATTTTGAGAGACCGTCGGCCGTTTGTTTCGTTCGAGGAAGCTCGCTTCCATAGAAAGAAATGATGTTGTCGATACAATTACAATATGTAACGAGCCTGACGAGATAGAGACAGATGATAAAGGGAGAATCTCGTCAGAGCTGAGATACTCTGTACTACTACCTCCAGCAACGTAGGTGGGCGTCATTTCCCTTGGCTGAATCCTAAGGGGAATCCGGATATGTGGCGTCACACGTAAGGCAAGTACTCCTGCCATGCGTGGTCTTTACTTAGGTCTCAATGATAAGTAATGAAATGTAACGAAGGAGCCTTTGAGATGAAGTTATCATTTTTTCAATGAGCGTGTCGATTCTGCATCTAGAATTGCGCAATCATCCGCGGAAGACGGGAAAAATGGACTATATTCGGTGCGTTTCCCAACCCAAACCTTCCAGTGTCTCGGAAGCATCGGTAAGCCTAATCTCGATTCCATGCTCTTTTGAGCTATTCAAAGCCAAGCGCCTCTAATCGTAGGCTCC
>JADNRV010000298.1:0-58746 GCA_015499995.1 Flammula alnicola
AGTAAGGTAATCTCAAATCACCCAAAATTTTTCCACGGTCATATTGTTTGATCTTTCAGCTGGGCATCAGGTCTTTGAAAACGACGTTGAAGTTGACTAACTTTCTTTCCTCTCTCCTCGACGTATAATCGCCTGTCTCTGTATCTTGACGTTCTTGTCACCTTATAACCGCTTCCAATCATTCGAAATGGAGGGATACATAGCAGCTCGATTCCCATTGTTAGTACGTTGTTTGAGTGGGGCTGAACTCGGCAATGATGACATTATATATTCTTCGATCATATGCATATCACTCGTCCTACAAAAGCAACAGCCCATGCCCAGCTTCTTCCAGTTCTTTCCCTTTAACTACCACCACCGTGTCCAGTGTCCACCGACGCAGTGTTGAACCTCGCTCACTATGGGCAAGTCCAGTATGAACTCAGAGATAAACACGACGAAGCTATCGCCACGCCACATCCCCACTCTTTCGTATGCCATTCAGAACATCCTCATCTCCATCGCCTCCATAATTTCCTCCATGACTTCTTTCTTCTTCACCGTTTCAGTGATCTTGCCACTTTCCATCCTCAGACTGTTTATACCTGCAGATTTTCTACGCGTACCGAGCACTCAGGGTAGTCGCAGAGTTATCCTCATCGTTGGCGCGTCTCGCAGCATTGGTTTAAATGTCCTCAAGCAATACGCCGACGATCCTGACGCCGTCATCATCGCCGCATCAAGTTCCATTGGTATGTCTTAAAGGCGGGGAGGTTCCTCGAATCCTGACGCGTTTATTCGATGCCTCTCTAGATTCCATTCGGAATGTTGTCGTTGGGCTAGGTGATACACGGGCCACTGTACAATGTACCGAGGTTGATCTCTCGCTCTCGCGCAAGCAGGTTGCCGATAATATTCGCTCGTTGGACAAACAATACGGGCCTATAACTCATTTGTACCAAGTCAGCGGTATCTCGAATCATCTGAAGGACAACAATTCGTGGGGTTTAGTATGCGTTTTATCATTCGTTTGCATTTCTTAGGCGTTTCCTGACTCGAAGTTGATCCTTTAGGATGTCACCGCTGACATGATCGGCGTGAACGTTACTGGAACTGTCGCGTCCGTTCTTACTATGTACGAACTCATGAAGCAGCGCGGGTTTGGGAACATCGTATGTGACCTCGTTATTCATGCTTACCTTCCTCTGACACTCGGACATTTAAAGTGCATCGTTGGCTCTGCAGCCGGTCTTTACGGCCCTGCCAACATGATCTCATACGCCTCCACCAAGTCTTTCATCAACACGTTCTCGACTTCATTGCGCGTGTTGGCTGCCCAGCATGGAGTCGACGTCATCACTGTTCAGCCTGGCTTAATCGATACTAGCATGACGAAACAGATGCGTAGCCAAGGTAGCACGGTTCCCGCAATGGAGTTCGCGAGTGCGGAGAAGATGGCCATGAATATGAAGCAGGCCGTCGAGGGTGGAGGCGTTGGTGTCGTTAGCTGGCCTCTGAGGCAAAGCGTTGTGATGTATGCGCTCAAAGGTAATATTTTTCTCTCTTTCCAATCATAATTCTAATATTCTATTTCTTCTAGCCATCAATCCAATCTGCGAGGAGATTGGAAGGTGGGCGTCGATGGAAATGGGCTTGGCCGGGAGAAAAATCACTTAAGGACCGGATCCAGATTTGTCTCTTTCTCGTCGTCAGTTCTGTAATTTACTAGTAGCGATACGAATCACATCATCGGGAGTAACAACTTGTATGTTTTTGTAGGATTATTATAGACCCTCGAATAAAAAAATCCTGTCCAGGGATATGGAGTTTTCTCTCTCGAAAATCTTCACCTCTGGCAATGCCTTACGGTTTTGAGCGCCCAAAAGACACTTTAAGTGACCTCAGACGTTATTGATTTTTCATCCGACCATTCGCCAGAATAATGACAGACCGGAGACCCACACGATAGCTGTACTTATACAAAGATCGATAAACTTTAACCTGTCAATAATAGCGCAATAAAGAGCATTAAAAATTTCATACTTCCACACACAAGCCATGGAAAGCTGAAACGATAAGATGCGGAATTTTCTACTGATACAAGCACTGAGATTGCTAGTGCCCGCTTGCTAAAATTTCGGAGAGCCCTGCTTTTCAGAAAAACATAGTAATATTCGAAGTGGAAATCGCCCTCAACTTTACGAAGACCTGTCAGTATGCCTCCACGGGACGGCTAAGTGGAATGAAACCCGGCTCCTGTCCTGCGTGACCCAAGACAAAATTGCAGACAGACCGCGATGCCGGGAAAATACGAAACCAATATTAACCTTGGCTATAGCCAAGCGCAACTGAATGTCCCTTTCGTTGTTCCACAAGAGTGAGCCTTTGGCTCCTGGTTTGCAAGCATCTTTCGGTGCATTCGAATTGCGAAAGGTATTCTTAACTTCGACCGTCGTTTTGGTCGTCTGCGGCTACCACGTTGGGTCCATTAACGGCCGGGGGATGCGAAGGCCGTGCTTCAACCGCCGGTTTGACGAGGTAATAAATCTTGAACGCTGGGGTCGTCCAAAAGAGCCTACCGTAGGCAAGAGAAAGCGCTGCATACCGCCAATCCAGATCGCTTTGGGAATCGAGCTTATTCAGCTCGTCGTTGATGCTGGAGAAGATATTGAGAGGAAACGAGTCTGAGTCCATGACGCTCTATTTCTCCTCGCCGAAATATGGAGTTCGTTTGACACTGCCAATAGTTAGGTTGGTGCAAGACGAGGTCAGTGCATTGTGTCGCCGAAACGAAGACAAAAAAGCAAAGAGATACGAGCAAGATTTGTACCTCCGCCCCACAAGAGGAACAGATAAGAGCATTGGTCCGAAGTCTGCTTCAAATGCATCGCAATTGTTCTGTGAGTATGGTATTTTAGCGTCAGACTTCATCGAGTCGTCCGAATGTGGAATGTATATCTTTAGTAGCCGTGGGTAGTGAAAGCGCGGAAACAGAGCCTCCCAACCGTAGTTCACCATAGAGAGAAAGAGAAAGATAAAAATAGGCCCAAGATCGATGAAAAGCAGCAAGATAAGTTCGTTTCGAAGTTCTGAACAAAAAAAAAAAGGCCAAAAATCAACAAAATTGGGATCGACTGAGGGCGGGTACATTTCGGTACAACACACGAAGTAACTCCATTTCCACGAGGAACACGATTGAGAGATGCAAGGGAGAAGTGAGGAAAAGGGTATACAATAATGATACCATCACATCTGCAACCCAAACATCGTGCGGCCAGTTGCTACTCCTATTGCACTAGCACGATTGAAAGACCGTGGATCGGGTCCGCGTCGAAGAACAAGGCCATGTCTCGAGGCACTCTGTTCGCGGTAGATACTATCCGGCAACGGCTTTCCCATCCTTATTTTTTTTTTTAAATCCAAGTTAGCGAAAAACAACGAAGAAAACGAAAAAGAATGGAAACTTACTTGCAAAAATCACAAGAGCACGGTTTACTGCCCGTACCGTGGTGATCACATCCCCAATCCATCCCAGCATCCGTCCCACAACAAGTCCACCTAAACGCTTGCGGAAAGTAGTCGTATAATTTTTTCTCGTCCCCGCCAAACTCATTTTCGAATTTCTCGCGCAACGAGTCAGACTCATCAGTGAAGCAATGACCCCATCCGGTTTCTTCTTTCGCGGAAGGCCAAGTGATGAGCTCCAAGTTTCCTTCGTGAAGGTTCCCGTCGCGACATTTGCGATGTTTGTCGTACCACTTGGCGCTGGACGGCGTTACTCCACACGAGAGTTTGTGGGTTTTCCAGTCAGCGGCTTGACAGTCTCTCCCTAAGCGAACGAATCAGGACCGTGAGCAAGAGATCGCTTGACGCTAGTAGGCCGAAAGTGATGGCTTACCGCAGTAGAAACGCCCGCGGCATCGAGAGCAACGCTGGATGGTAGTCTCCTCAGATTGGGGCTTGTTGCAAACGGAGCAGGACACAGCTGGCATCTTCGACGTGGCGGACTGAGGCAAAGGTACAAAAAAAAGGCGATTTTCTCTGCCAACCATTTTAATTTAGATTCTTGTTTGAGTCACGTGCGTTGCAACCAACTGATGGCGGGATCATCTACGGCAAGAGTACGGTTGGACTAAGGCAGGAGTAACCCTCCAATTACATGGCCTTTCATTGGCTTTTTCGTCGTCTTTGTAAGAGTCACCTTCTCAACCCATCACATTCTGGGTTTTCCTCTGCAAGGACACAACACTGTTGATGTTCGGTGCGACGCGATGGTAAGGAACTCGCGAGGACTTGGACTTGATTAATATATTACAAAATGGAAAGAGACAAATGCCTAATACAAAACTTTGCTCAACCTCTGAACCTCGTTCAGCAGGATGTCACCTTGTTTGACGACAGTTTCGTATTGCGCATTCTTTAGCGATGGCCGTGTTGTCTCGACGATGCCATGGACTTTGTCGATCGAGCAGTGCAGCCGGCCGTTGGCAATGAACCGGGAAAGTTCGCTAAGAACAATGGTCAGGTCGGCTAAGGAAAGAAGAATAGTCAAATGCGACATACCTATCCACAAAGTCAACGCTGACGCCGAATGCCGCACTGAGGCTCTGTAGTGTCAGACTTCGGTAGGATTCGAGGAGTTGGCTGTACGCGAGGATGCGCATCTCGCGAACGTAGAAGCGGGCGTGAGGGGAAAGGATGCGCGAAGGGATAAGATGTGTCTGTTCGAGGGTAGCTAGAAGAACAATTAAGACGAGAGAAAACCGGAAGATGGTTTGCCCTACCAAGTGCTACGAAAAATTTATCATAATGACACTCGTAAAGATTCTTGACGAGGTCGCCAAGCACTGGAATTTCAGGAAGGACTTGGTTGACTTCGGGTGCTCCAATAAGCTATGACACGCAAGTTAGTCGAGGATATGTGAAACTAGACAATCCCACTTACACGCTTTTTCAAGTCGACGCGTTTAAGAGAGAGGGTGTTGGCGATGACGGTCAACGAAACGAAATCGTTGTATGAAAGGAGTTCGGTGGCGGTAAATGTGGAGAGGGCGTCGAGCAAGAGTTCACCACCTCTCTTGAATTGTCGGATGGATATAAGGTGCAGGCCATTGTAGACCTTTAGCCTGTTGCGGCGATCCCAGTCTCCACCCTCATCAATCAACCTAGTAGTATCGATTATCAGCCAGGTGAAGCTTACACGAGGGGTTCGGACTTACTTCTCAGCCTTCGCCATGTTAGTCGTGACAACCTCGGTATCGCTGAAGAAGAAGCCTATGCGAACGATGGTGAGGACGATGTCGATGCGTGAGCCAAGGCCAGGTGTCTTCTCGAGAGCGAGCTTTTGTGCTTCGAGGGATCGTTCCTAAATAGTATACATGTCATGAAAGTCTTGAGTTGAAATTGTAGATAGACACCTTGTCTCCGATTCTCGTTAGGTAGTTGGCCCTCGCCTTGAGAGCGTCCGAGATTTCGGACTCTCCTTCCGTCTTCTCCGCCTCCGCGAGCCGCTCGTCGAGCTTCTTGAGCTCCTCCTCGTTGGCCTTTTCCATTTCGTCAAGTAGAGATTGATCGAGCAGAATTACAGAGGAGGTAGCTGTTATACTTTTGTAGTAAGGAGCCATCTCTGTATGAAAATATGTTAATTTCTTCGCTATGAAGAGAGCGTCAAGCACACACGATCGGCCTTGATCCCTTCGAGCAGCTCTTTGCGCGCATTGTCGTGAAGTGTCTTGAGAGCCGGGTTGGAGAGAATAAAAAGGTTTTGAGGAACTGTGAGATTTGGAATAGGGAGAACGACTTCGTCGGCCATTGTGGATGGAGGAGGTTGAGGAGACGATATGATCGCCTGCGAGGAGACGCGTCAGCTCTATCTTCCCACGGCCTCGACGCGTGTACCTTGCCCATCGTGGTCCTCTTACACTTCAACTTTACATCCATGTCCGATATCGCACAGCTCCTCACAAAAGCTCAAGAAAGCGCATCCTCAAATCCAGCGGAGGCCGAGAAGATATACAAGCAGATACTTTCGAATACGACCGGTCAGTGATATCAGCTCTGCAAAATGGCGAAGACTGAATTTGTAGCTCGATAGCTTCTACGTCGAAGGAGCCGCCTCGCGGAGATGACCATGTACAGGGCCTTCGTGATCAAGAGGTAGCTCTCCTTAAGCTCGGGGAGCTCTATCGAGATCAGAGGTATGTGGTTACAATAATCGACTTCTAAATCTCGCTCATTCGCTGTAGGAATGCACAAGGACTTGCGGATGTTATCACACAATCTCGGGCATTTATGTCATCGACGGCAAAGGCGAAGACTGCTAAACTCAGTACGTATCGAAACGGTTGTATAATACAATTTCTCACTATGGTTTAGTCCGAACATTGCTTGATTATTTCAACTCAATCCCCGGAAGCCAAAATGTGCAGATGAAGACACTGACGGACAACATCGGGTGGGCCAAGAGCGAGAAGCGGATCTTCCTCAAACACAGTCTCGAGACCCGGCTTGTGGGACTGCAAGTCGTTCTTTCTTCGACGATATCTACTCTTATTGACCCTCTTCGCAGACAACTGGAAACCCAACAATACAAACCCGCTCTAACCCTCATCGATACTCTCCTAACCGAATTGAAGCGCCTGGACGACAAGATGATCCTGACTGAGGTCCATCTACTCGAAAGTCGCGTCTACCGCGGCATTGGTAACCTCGCGAAAGCTAAGGTTCGTCCATCTATCCACCTCCCTCATTGGCAAGAGTTAACATCCAGATAGGCAGCACTCACCTCCTCGAGAACCGCTGCTAATTCCATCTACTGCCCGCCTCACCTCCAAGCCGCCCTGGACCTCCAATCCGGCATCCTTCACGCCGAAGATAAGGATTACACCACCGCCTATTCCTATTTCTTTGAGGCATTCGAAAACCTTTCTGCGCAAGGAGAGGAGAGCGCTCTCGGAGCCCTGAAGTATATGCTCCTTTGCAAAGTCATGCTTAACTTGGTATGTAGCCTCGTTTGTGCCGTTCCGGTTTTTAACAAACTATCTAATTTCAGCCAGAGGACGTCAACTCGCTTCTGACCATCAAGCTCGCACTCAAATATGCGAACATGAGGGACGTGGAGAGCATGCGGGCGATCGCTCGTGCACATCAGAATCGTAACCTCGCCGACTTCGAGAAAGCCCTCCGGGATTATAAAGAAGGTATGCTCATGTTCGTTCTCTTTCTTCCGACGAAGGCTGATTCGTCCCAGAACTATCCTCTGATCCGACCATTCGCTCCCACCTCGCCGCTCTATACGACACCCTCCTCGAGCAAAATCTCCTGCGGATCGTGGAGCCCTACTCAGTGGTGGAAATCGCATATGTCGCGGAAACCGTAGGACAGGAGAGGCAAGCTGTGGAGGCCAAGTAAGCCATGTATCCCTGAAAAAATTATACCACTCTAATTTTCTCTTTCCGTCGCGCCAGACTATCGCAGATGATCCTCGACAAGGTGTTTTACGGCGTCCTCGACCAAGGCAGAGGTTGTCTTATTGTCTACGATCAGCCCGAAGCCGACGTACGTCCGCACTCTGTCTATTTCTTGTTTTAGTTCTGATTTGCCTTCTGACAGAATACATATGGCGCTGCCATCGAAACCCTCGCGCAAGTGAGCAAAGTCGTCGAATCGTTATATGCCAAGGTATTTCTAGTGCCTCTTAAAGCTGGGTTTCCGTTCTGACTGTAATTTCTAGACTGTTCGCATCGCTTAGAGTATATTAACCTCTGTATTAATAATCCATATATCATTCTCCTGTTTTCTCTAAACAAGTTGAAAGGAATATCGCAATATGCTCTGGAGCAAGAATTAAGATTGAATTTTACAATTACAAAGTGGGTGATATAGTGGCCGTTAGATGCTATCCGCTTTTCCCCTGAGACATAAACGCAGATTGGGGTAGATCGTAACGTTAAAGGTATACGTGCAAAAAACACGCCTTCCAAATGCTGCAACCTCACTCGCTCGGTGCTGATGGCGCAAGATCGTGTCTATGAGGACAATATATGCCGGTATATTGTCTGCACCACCCGCAGACTCTCCTCCCTTTCCAGTCCCTCCCTCCGAGCCTTCAATGCCTGTAATTACCCAGTCATACTTCGCACTACCCGCACCGCCTTGACCACTTGCATCCCGCCTACCCGTCCGCCTTGCGCCACCCGCTTCGCGCACCAATGGGCGCCGAACACGAGGAATTGAAGAGACATGATGATGCCAACAAGGAAGCACATCACAATAACGCCTTGTGGCCAGGCGTCGAATGCAACCATCCCGAGGAAGCCCATCATAGAAACAGCAGAGATGAACATGCACAGAGCTGGAACGCGGGCGGAGAGGGAGAAAAAGAAATATGATTCGAAGAGGTCTCGAGAGCGCGACTGGATGATGGAGAAAAGGTGTGAGATAAGGCTGAAATAGAAAGATGGTAGCCTAAACCTACGATGAACGTCCTCAGGTCAGCCCAGTTGTATCGAAGGAGGAACCACGCATCGCAGGCGATACCGAGCCCGGATGCTATGCTGGAAGTTGCGATGGCACCCCTTGCGTAAGAGTCGACGTTGAATATGGAACCAGGAGAGATAGAGAAAACGGCCGTGTCAACCCTGAAGATTTGAGAGATTAGGGAAGGTGACAAGAGAATACAAGGATAGGCCTACGCAGCCAGAGCGACGAGCTATAAGATAAGATGAGAAACTTGAGGATGGGGCAAGAAAACACAACCGAAGGTGCTTACCAATCCACCGATAAATGTCCATTCCTGCTGCAGCCGCCGAAAGACAGGCTCGAACTGATCATCCGTCTCCGCCGAAGCCAGCTCGCCGTACATAGTGAACGACGACAAAACCCTCTCCACCTTGGTCAGCTTTGGTGGAACCGTAATTTTCTCCGTATACCGAGGTAGGAGCATATCGGGCGAGGCTGCGATCCACTCTCCTTCTCCTGGCGAAAAGCTGATGATCTCGCCGTCATACGACCGGAATACGAGCTGCTCGTTGTGTTTCGAATAAGGGACAATTTCCTTGTCGTCGTCATCGATGCAGGTACCGCTATAGCTGTTGTCGTCGCGGAGGGATCGGGTTTCTGGGATATCTTCGCATTCGGAGCTCGAGCAGCCCTCGTCGTCTGTGTTGACAATGTATCCTCTTATTCGTCGTCGGATGGTTTGTGGAGGTTGTGAGGGTTCATCGAAGGTAATCAAATCGGTCGCTGCGGAGCTGGAGTACTCTGACTCTGCTGAAGAAAGTGTTAAAAGGGAGGAACGGAGGGGGGATGCAAACGAAGGTAATTCACCAGCTGAACCATTCCCATCGTCTGGCCAACCTGACGCATTCGATTCTACAGGTGATAGTGGAGGATCATGGATAGTGGGCGGGGCCTTGAGTCTCAGACGAAGCAGGGCACCTTTCTGAGGCCTGCCCTTACTGGCCACGCATTTCTGGTCTGCGGTTCGACACTGAAGACGAATTTCGAGATCTATGATACATAGTTCAGAGACCGAGAGGTAGCGGCACAGAAGACTGAGACTCACTAGGTTCCGTCTCTTGCTTCTTCAAGAGCTCTCCAAGGGAATGAACTGCTGACGCCACCAATATCTTTCGCTTCTTCTTCTTGCTTTGGGATCGGTGCCAAACATTTATCTCTACCCGAGAAGACGACGAGGCGTCATGACTGAGCAAGACAAGTATGAGTGAGAGATAGAGATAACATCGAGAAAACCACTCACAATTTAAAGATCTCCTTTTGATTTATGTTTTGACCGTCCACTCCCAGAGTGGTTTCGTGAGTGTGATGTTTGTCGACCTCGACGGTCACGATCGGTCGCCAAGCCTTTTCGGGGCGCATGAGTCGCAAACCTTCGAGCAAAATAACTACAAAAACCCTAGTCAGTATCATTCACTTTTTGATGAATTATTTTGCTTACTAGTCAAGTGCCATGATCTAGTACCATATACTGTGTCAGATTCGAAAGGCAGGCGTTAGTAGGCGACGAATGACTCACTCTGGCTCCGTCGTTCCCGGTCCGTCGTACATTGTTATATGTGTTTAGAGAGACATGGGGTTGGTTCCACCAGCGTTGACGGAAAGAGAGCACAAAAGACCCTGACCATGGTGGTCGCCAATTGATCGACAAGCTGTGTGTGCCTGATGTTGTGGGCGGTCGCCGGCATCAATAAACTGCCAAGCTTGGATGTCGTTTCCCAGCCTGTTACCTTGGTCCCGTCAGTGGTCCGTCTAAGTTACAGTACACAGCCAGCAGCGACAACCACCAAACTCGGGAAACTGGGGTCCTGGCTTTTTCACCCTTTACTAGACCCCTAACTTCCAGTGGGTAATTTCATTACGTTGCCTCCGCCTTCTTCGCATTTCTTTCTCTTAGGAAGAAAATTCCTCGTCAAAGCATCCACCATCCTATATATCACCGACTTTCTGCTCCGCAGATTGGAATGCCCAGAAGACGTCATATAAATTATGCCGGTTCGTTCTGGTGAATTCAAGTTCTTTCCTGCTTGTGTATTCAGACGTTCGTTATTATTGGGCGCCTTTGGACATACCATCCTGCGACCGCGACGCCGAACACGACTGAAATCCATTGAGAAAATATCGGCGACGAAACTGTCAATTCCCAGATAAGCATTACAGACGATATACATGACTCTGCCAAAACTCTGTACCTCATTGAGTCGGTCGTCGCTACCGTTATTGCCAGGCTGAACGGCTGGGCATCCAAAATGCTTGTATAGATGAACGACAGGGTAACAAGCTTCAGCTTGGGGTCGGCGAGTACTAGACATGCCTCGCGCAAGCTACATTCCAGCTGTCTACAGGGAATTTCCTCGATTCGTCGAGATGAGGATGTTGACTATGGTCGAAATGTAAAATGGCGAAGTAGGGGGGTCTTTCTCGGGAGAAATGAAGGAAGCAAAAAAATATCAAGGGCGGAGCATGCATGGCATGTTACAATAGGAAAGCGATATGTATAGATATGCATAAGTAGGCCTCCGGAAACAGGGAGGGTCATGGGGAAGAGTTTGCCTCATCGAGGCTGGGAGGTACGTTAGGATATTGTAACAAGGTTGCCAAGGGTGGGGGGATATGTGTCCTCGAGAGTGAGTCAGAAATGAGTGTAGTGCAAGTTGGATGAAACGGGTGCGAGAGCTTGAAGGCTCGTAGTGGCGAAGTTTTGGAGAACATGGACCCAAGTTACCCTTGTTCAGGGAGAGTTGTTGATGGAAGCGCGTTGGTGAGAAGTCGGAAGGTACGAACTCCGCTGTCGCGCGCTCTGATAAGACGGCGGAATATCGTTGCTATCTATCGGAACTAATACCGACGCATACATGCTGCTCGATGGGCCTGCTATCACAGTGTCGCCAGATAGATAAAGAGGTCGGAAGGGACCCGCGTCTGTCTCGACGATTCCGTAAGAAGGAGAGGTTGCTGGGGAGGACGAGGATATTGGGGAGTTCGAAGATGAGGGCGAAAGAGGCGAGGACGCATCCAAGCTCTTTTCTGACGGCGGGATAGCTATCAGGTGCGACGTCGAGGTGTTGCTCGCTGCGGTGGAAGGCGCTCTATGGATGCTACTGGATGTTTGGCTACCTTTCGCAGCAAGCCCCGTATTAATCTGGTTGAACGCGTTCCCATCTGGGTCCTGCGCAAGTGTCGTACGGTCCTCGAGCCGGAACGGAGTTACACGTGTCGTATTTCGAGGCCGACCTATCGGGACACCGATTACGACAACGGTGAAATTGGAGAAGACGTAGGAAACTTACTACCGACTTGTTTCTCCGCATCATCATTCAACACAATGTGCGAACCTGCTCTTCGACGTCGCAGAAGGCAGAGGGAGAGTAAAAGAACCAAAAGAACAAGCAAGCCTCCAATGACGATGCCGACAACGGCCCCAATGGGCAACCCTTTCGAAGAGGCCCCCACAGGGCTATCAGAAGATCCTGCAGAAGAAGTAGGAGAAGCTAGAGTTCCACTTCCAGAAACTCTACTGTCGGCAGCGGTCGTGATGTATTGGATTGAAACAACCGTTGAACCGCCGGACGGTTGCACTTCTTTTCCATAGAGCAAATTAGAGGAGAGGTATCATAAAGAGGAATTAATCGACGTACTGGTTGATGATGATAAGTTCATTGGCGTGGAGGAGGATCCAGAAGTCAGGGAGCCGGAGGTGGAGGACGAACTTGAAGACGACAAGGATCGCGAAGAAGAGATACTGCTGGCTTGAGAGGCGACGCTCGCTGTGGTGGAGACCGTAACAGTAGCGACTTGGGTGGTCGTTGCTGGTGCACGGACTGGTACAACGGTGGTCGGCTGCTGTGACATGATGGGCCCCGACCCTATTATATTGAAGCGGTCAATCATCAGCGGCGTTCCTCCATCGACCCCGTTATTATACGCTACTAGCGTATGTGGACCGTCCGTCATTGGGCCAGAATCAAACCACCCATCCTGATAGTAAGTCGTGTCTGGATGAGAGGTGCGACACATTGAACCCAAGTGGCCGTCCATGTCCGTGCTGATACACTCAGTGCCTGTGCCAGCTGGTACGGTATTATAGAGGCTGATCCTAGTCCCTAAATACTACGCTTTCAGCGATGTTTTGATCTGATATGGGAAAAGCATACCGCTGAATGTAATGGTGGCGGATGCGCCATGGACGCTGCTCTGGTGAATCGTACTGTCGAACTGTTGTGATGTAGTACCCGAAACAGCCTGCCATCCGCTGGAATACGAAATAGCTGGGCTGGTATCGTCGACGTCTATGCTCATATCAAAAGAGGGTGGTGGCCTGTGGCCTCAAAACGCGAGGGACTGGATTATTTCAACAGAGGGACTGGTTGGGAAGAGGAAAAAAACGAAACACTGAGGTCGAAGGGACGGTGCTCTTCCCTGACCCATTCTTCCTCGGATGGTAATGCGCCATGGGCCGAATGTCTGATTGATTGTGCTATATTTTTCGCACCATCTTTCCCGGACATAATACAAGTTGATGCAGACCTCTGATGGAGAGCGCTGAAGCAGGAGCCGCCTGTTTTGGGCGGGGTTATGCGGGCAGAAGAACATTTGCCACAAGCGTGTTTGTTTCCGTCGTCCGAAATACCGTGGGAAGATATCGTGCGTATGCAATCATAGTATTCCCATCTGATGATTTGCGGGCCGCCAGACTGCTTCGTGCAAAAAACACCAGAAGAATTTGAGAAGAATTCGAAAAGATATTTCGCGAATTCAGTTTCACTTCTTCGTCCACTCAGCAGCACTCATTGTCGCTAGCGCTGTCATGCATATTTGAGCCTACTTATTTTTGAAAGCCAAACCAGATTGCCATGGTGAACACAGGAAAAGGGGCACCGTCAAGGAGAGAGGTTCGAAAAGTTATAAATTGTAGCTTTTACTAATAGCGATACTTACAAGCCCGTCCTGTACCCCTAACATGCGCAGGCGATTGGCCTGATGATATGAAGAAAATAACTAAAAGCAGGCCAGAGCGTTGCTTGTGCTATTTTTATCCAGTGACATATGCATTGCACACGGGACATCGCCCCCAGGGCGACATCGAGTACAAGTACCTGAGGGGAGCTGTCCCGAACAATTCCTCCACTTTCCCTCCACCACCCTCTCTCGAAATGCTGACAAGACCTCCAAGCACGGTCTATGTTGGGGCGTTCGTCGCGTTCGTCGTGATTGCAGCATGTATTGCAATCCTCAGGATTATGATGGTCAGAAGAATGAGTAAGTGACATCTAAGCATCTTTGGCGCGGTTAGCTAAAGATCTTGTTCCTTGCTAGATAGAGCAAGGCTTAATGCTCCTTTTGTACCGGTAGCAGTACCACGATATCCGCAGAGTCAAAACGCCTTCTCGCCTGGTTACGCTACGCAACGACCTCTTAGCCAGCCAACGTGGAATATGCCCTCTCCTCCTCCTATGCCTAACGCGAATTATCAGTCCAATCCCTATTTTCCCGAACCCTATTCGCCCAATCCCAATTCATCGAATCCTTATCCTCCCAACATGAACTTCCCACAACCCGTTGCCCCTGTCTATCGATCCCCTCCTAATTCATCATTTTCGCCTGAGACAAGGCGACCAATATCTCAACTTCGTGCAACGCCCTCCGGCACGAATGACGGTCGTTCCGAGCGGTATAACTCAGCGGCATCTCATCAAACACTGCAGCCTAGAGTGATTGCGCCGAACAGCGATGGGCGGACTCCTACCGTTCAACCAGGCGGCGGCGGAGCGATATCATCTGAAGGCTTGGGTCCCCCACCAGCGTATACCCTCGATGGGCGGGATGATTAGGGCCTTTCATAAACCACGAGAAACGGTTACTCGATTGCCATCCTATTGGGTCCCTCGTACGTCAAGCTGCGCATCATTCTCGATGAAATAGGCATCCCTCTCTCAGTGTACATTGGAATGTCCGAGTCCAGCCGATTTCATGACCGCGTTCCGGCCGTTTTAGCGCTCGCCATTCAATCACCTCACTCACAGCCGCGATATGTTATTCCGAGCGCTATCTAAAACTTATGGATAAGGATAAAGAGGGCTTTGGTTGTTGGATCGTTTTCGTTGATTCTGCTCGCGACTTCTTTGGACTGAGCTAAGACTTCGGGACGTATTTTTAAATTTTCAACATTTCACGTTGTAGAATTAAATGCTCACGGCATGAACGATACCCTCACCGGAAGATGCGGCAAAGCGTCTCACAATGAACGAACACATGACAATCGGAGAGGCCTTCTGCAACAAGTTCTCTATATGAAGTTGCCTATTCAGTATAGATTTGACAACGACAATCCCTCTGAACTCAACAATACAAAGTGCGAAAATAGGAAGACAGAATGGGAACTTCAAGTTAATGGGACACGATGACCTGGTCGATACAGTAGGTGGGGCATTTACCGGATGACGCAGAGACATGCAAATAAAAGGTG
Source organism: Flammula alnicola (assembly GCA_015499995.1). Taxonomy (NCBI): domain Eukaryota; kingdom Fungi; phylum Basidiomycota; class Agaricomycetes; order Agaricales; family Strophariaceae; genus Flammula; species Flammula alnicola. The sequence goes on from JADNRV010000298.1 coordinate 14,963, forward strand.
ATGTCCTTTCCATCCTTGTCCCATGGTATGGACCGGTGCGTATTCAGAACGTGTTGCCATCGTTCTCCGCAATCTCGTATCCCGTTTTCGCATCATCATCGACGACTTTTTCCTCCTACATGCTGCCTACGGATTGGTCCCACCCTACATACATGGCACGCACCATCAGTACACAGTCCAAACTTGGTCCAAACGATGGAAAATATTACTACTTAGAACAGCACAGTCGAAGTTATGATTGCCGTCGAGCACAATACGATATATCGAACCGCCAGACACACCAACAAACATGACGTTGTCGACACTACAGCAGTTGAAAGTACTCTCCATAAAAGGGAGTATGCTGCCAGTGCTATCCCAGTAGCACCCGGAGTCGAAATGGGATCATCCCCCAGGAGGAGGAGTTGAACTGGGCCTGGTTCTTTACGGTGCATTGAAGCCAGCGGGTCTTGGCTTGCAAATTGCTAGGCGCGTCAGGAATCGCCTTGCCCACCACCTGTTATTTTGCACTGGCGTTCATTAGGGATGTATTCAATATCATTGTAGACGCGACGTACCCCGGCAACCTTGAGGGCAAGCTCTGCTCCGGCGACAATCCCCTTGAGCTACTCTTTCGTAGGAGAAGGATAGTTGGTAACTATTCTCATTCCGAAAACTAAGGTGCTATAGCGGATATCGAGCCTCAACCGTCCCGAATTACCGTATCTAGTCTATCCGCTAACAGATCATCTAGAGATCATCCTCCGCATGCGCCCTGTCCAGCGCACCACACCAAAATTCGAATATCCGCCGTCAATCGATATTCGACACTGTGCATACTTTCAGTATCAAAAAATGTTCCTGTTCAGAGTCTGAAATCTGGAGCATATTTTTAAGCGCCCGTGGATAATGACTATCCATCTTGTGCCAGACAAGTAACTCAATTTGGCTGTCCGTAAAGAATTTCACGTGATTGTGGCAGGCCGTAGCGTATACTCGTTCGGATTACTGTAGCAGTCGGAAAATACTTTTGCGAGATGTGTTTTAGTCTCGTCATAAGATACCATGTGGCCCAATCTGAATCTCAAGCGCTCAAGGGTCATTAGTTCACATTGGTTTACTACGTTCTCTTGAGCGATCCTAATTTCCAGTATTCTTAACAATACCCTAGACGTACCGATGGCGAATGCAGGTAACCAATAAGAAATGTTAGAGATTCGGTCCAATCATGATCGTGCTTAGTTGATCGAAGGTCGGGGCCATGCTTGGCGCCCAGATGGCCATAATAGCGCGCCCATGACATGTTTCAGAGAGGCTCAGATGACTTGATTTACTGTGCTTTGCATATTTTTGTGAAAACGCAAAACATTTCCAGTGGGGTCACGTGCTGATGGTACCTCAGCCAAACATACTCGGCAGATTCGGCGCGTCGGCAGTTCCGAATCCTCTTCACAAACCTTCCGTGATCTCTTGTGTCTCTTATGATATTTTGAAAGTGAGAATGCCCACTTTGAGGCCTCTAAGTCAAATTATATCTTTCTTAATTTCAGGAGAAGCTCTCCTATGTGCTGCATGGTTCATCTCCATTCCACAGCCTGTCAGCACCTTGACAAAGGCCTGCCAGAACCTCAAGCACATGTGGCCATCGTCAAAAAGGTGGTGGCACATCATCATCAGTGACTAGTGAAAATCCTGATGTGTTTATTCCCGCTCTGCCTCTTTGATGTCGACTGGACCTGCCCTCTTCCAAAGAGCATATAAACAAACCAACTGCCTAAGATTGGGCAAAGGTTTCCGTGGGTGAAATATGTCATATAAAAGTGTAATTTATTATCAACTAGAACTATGCCTCTTTTTTGTGGTAGATGCATACTGTACACTGTGTGTTCTACATAACGGTCGGGAGGCTGGAGCCAAAGCGCAAGCGTAGGACACCTTGCTGGCCGCAGTTGCCGAACATGTTTGGCTAAAGCACCATCAGCACGTGATGGAATTGAAAATGTTCAGGTTTTCACAAAAATATGCAAAGCGCAGTACTTCCGATATGATGATTTTTCATTGAAAATCAAAGCTATATTTGAAGGTTGACAAGTATATACATTGGACAAGAAGTTCGATAATCTATCAAGACGCGGTCGGAGATAATGAATGTAGCGTTAATTGAAATACGATGTCATTTATTTTACAAGGCGAAGCGCTCGAGATCTTCGCCCACTATATTTAACTCGACACCTGTAAGACCCCCTGATTCTTGAAGGGCTGCGACCTGGTCTTCGAGAACTTGCTTGTCCTCGTGCGGTACCATGAGCAAAACGTAAGAGATTGGGAAGCGTAAATGGGGTGTTGGACTCGATGCTCCACGTTCGAGGAGATTATACTTGACGAGTAAATTCCTCTTCGCTACAGCAGAGAGAGAATGGGATCCATTCAAGGAACTAACCTTCAAGGTCTCGAGGAGCGGAAGCAATTGCCCACAGGCAATCATTTCCATCGTTGGTTCAGGTATAAAGAGACGTGAAGGGAGGTGCAAGGCGCGGAGGTTCGGCACCTTGTTGAGCAGTTCCAACTCGGTGTGCGACATGTCGCGTTGGGGCGCCGGACCCAGAGCATCTGGCGCAGGCTTTGGATCCGAGAGCATCAGCACCTGTAAAGTCGCTGCCGACTTCTTGAGCATGCTCATGAAAACTGACATCTCCCAACCTCGATTTGGGTCGTACACCTCCATCCAAAGCTCTCTGATGGATGGGAGTTCAAGGCGAGAAAACATCCTGTGGTCATTGCTTGGCTCAATGAGCCTAAGTCGCAGCGTCTGGAGATGTCGAGCCTCGGCGTGTCGGATAAACGGACCGTTGACATTAAAGTAGTGCGTGAACTTAATTCTGAAGAACCCGTCTGTAAGAGAGGGCGCCGAGCGATGGATGATCGTCATGAAGACATAAGGGGGCATTGCGGCACTGCCAAGGTCGAGTTTCGTGAGGTTGTTCCACGGAAGTTGAAGATCGAGCGGGTCGATATTATTGAATATGTGGAATGCGGCGCTTCGGAGGTTTGGAAGAGACCGGAACACAGTGAAGTTCGATTTTTCTTCCCCCGTAAACGGCGTCAAGACGTGGATAAAGTCGTTAAGGAAAGTGATTTCGACGGACTCCAAGGCGTTCAGGCTGCCGAGCGGAATTTGCAGGAAAGATTTGATTACTTCTGCTGTGCAGATGATACAGGTCAGGGACCGTATACACGACGCGCTCGGCAAAATGATGGATGGGACAATGTTGAATGTACCGCCGCCGTACATGAGCTGTGCAGCGCTAGGCGGCTCGCCATCCCTGAAGGCTAAACCCAGATCTGGGCAAAGATTTAAGGACAGCAGGGCACCCTGGCTTCTCCTGAGCCTTGCCTGAGCCAGAGTGTTGCCAGCTCGAGTAAATGGAGAGGGTGCTGGAAGAGAACGGGTAACAACACTGCGTCTTGCCATATCGTTGGTGTGGCGAGGATGAGGCGACGCCATCGTTGGCATACCTGGGACAAGGAATGCCTCGCGTCGGAGGGGGACGGTGGAATAATAGCTGCGTCCTCAAAGCATAGAGAAAACATCGTAAGTAGTAGCTTGTCGGGAAAACCCTTGAGAGGCGCGCGATTGTTGGCGGTAGTCTGCATTATCGAGAAGGAAATTTGTGCTGCAGGAGCTGAGAGCTTTGTGCCGTCTGGGAAAACGAGTACGGAACACCGTCAGCAGCCGCGGGCTCTGACACGACGAGCAATGCACACCTGAGCTGGGAACTCGAACCCTCCTGGCCTGGTTGCAGAGGTGAGCTGCTGTAGACGTTAAGTCGCACGCGTCTGGGGAGGGAAAAAATGGATATCGGGGGAGAGGGGGGGAATGGATGTATACTATGTTGCTGTCCGCTTATTTGACAAACCTTCTTCACCAAAGGGCCCCAAAAATTCCCCAAATGCAGATATTCAAAGCAGGCTTCCAGTCAAATGCAGCGGATGCCGAACCCAAGCAAGATTTTCCACCAATAGAATTCCTTCCCGAGGTCCTCATTGCTTTCAGGAATCAGACACGCTGTTTACATAAATGATCCTGCAGGGTATGCTTTTGAAGGGTTTTCTTGAGGTTTCAATACTACTTCCTCATCTCTGGATTGAGGAATAACCAAGATTCAGTAGCTAATCTGACTAAAAAAGCACTCTCATCTCGATCTCCTCAAATGAGAAGACACATTACCGGATACATCTATTCCTCATGGCCAGTGAACATGTTCGATCGTAGGGTCCCTTTTGTTTTCTACCGGAAAAAAGATTGCAAGCAGGGTTAAGATATCAGAATCCTCGTCTTGCATATTGGAAGCCCTAATTTATGTTAATTTGAACTTTTGCTTTCGTGAACAGGACATTGAGAGTGACGCGGCAGTTACCGTCAAGTCGGGGCGTGGGCTGCGCATTTATTACTTTCTGTTGTTGGAACGAGTCGGATAAGTCTGTTTATTCGCTTGAAGTTATCACAATTCGAGACCAATGACTGCCTTCAGTTCGAAGTTCAAGCCACAAACTTAATCGACGTTTTTGTGGGCCCTAGCCAACAAGCTGGCAAGAATCGTTGTGGAAGTTTCATGCAACGGTGCATTGGAATTTGGGCATCAACCATATAAGCAGACCATGTATGTTTTTACGTACCATTGGCCACGCCTTAAACCACATGTCTCATTTGAATGACTGGATATGTTATTAATCCATCCTGCGGGGTTGACATCGGCCTAAACCTGTGTCAGCAGTGGTGTCAAAAATACCACCGGCACTTTCAAAACGTGGGTGGTCTTTTAATCACCCTCACATCCTGCACGGGCTTCATGCTGGTGTTTTAAATGACGTGCGCTAGTATAATCCTTCACGAATAGCCAACTCGATTGAAGTCGGATGCACAACGCTGAGTCCATCATTCGCGGGCGCTTAAATACACGATAATCGAATGTTGCTTAATTCTCAACTGGAAAGGTAACCCTTTTGTCAAATGTGAAAGCATGGATAGTATTAAGGTATGATTGACAGCATATATTGGGATTTTTGGCTGTCGTGCCGGACAAGATAAGGGGAAGACGACCTCGAGGCGATCCGTTAGCGGACTAGATTTTAGATATTGAGGTGTCGATAACCCCTCGACCAAAAAGCCGGCTCGCGATTAAAACGAGGTATCCTAAATGCAGAATCGTTTCCAATTTCTGATTGATTCTCTTTCTCCCATGTAAAGAGTAGCCCAGGGGAACTTGTAGCTGGAACACCGTAAGCAATATCACAATCATTGAAGCGTTTATTGATTGTTTGGATATGCATAATCCTTCGCATTTGCCACCAAGACTTGTGTCCCATATTTTCCGTCGTTTGGACTGTATGCTGATGGTGCGCGTCATGTACATAGGGTCGGGTTGGACCAATCCGTATGCGGAGGAAATAAGTCGTCAATTACCCAGGGTGACGCGAAAGCGGGATATGACACTGCGGAGAGCAATGAACACCTTCCGAACTAGCGGATCCCACGGAAAGGTCAAAAATGGAAAGGTCCATCTCCTGCTTCGTGCGGCAAACGTCCCACCTACTGTGGTCATCCTATAAGTGATACAAACATCACGTCCCATTAAGTTGTGCATCCGGCCTTGCGATTTTCGTCTCTGGTAGAGTCGAGTTCGAAGGGTTTGCCGTCATCAAATATATGCTATCTCCAATCGTTGTTTGTTCGTTCAGTGTAGAGATGTTTCGCCGCATCAATCCAACGGACAGGGTTTCAAGCTCAAGCGTGGGCGCCTGGTAGCGGACATTGCCGAATAGGAGCATGAATAATCGAAATGCCGTCTTCGGCATGCAACGCGTTTGACAGTGGCGGGTTTGGGCTCTTCGTTCCCAAGCCCATCGCTAACCCCGACGACGACGAACGATGACCATACCTACCGTCACCGTCGCCAGTCTCAAGCAGGTCAAGAACACTGTCATTGGAAACCCTCTTGCCAAGGTTCGGCTCGTCAAAGACGAAAGTTTTGTGTCAACGTAAGCCCCCTTTCCGCCTTGCCCATGGTGAAAGGCAGCTGCTCACACGACGCCCCAGGCTTATTGACTGTCTCAATCCACCAGTTACAGACATACCCCTATCTCCTTCGGCAAAGTCATCTCAGGACGCCCTACGCATCGAGGCAGCCCATGTAATCGCTTCGTTATCATACGGTCGGCTTCTTTTCTATGCAGGAGCAAGCGTCCAGCTTAACAAGTGGTATAGGATATGAGGAAGCTTTAGGCACCGTTTTGCGGGCAAATGCACATCGTGCATTTCTCTATGCAATCTCTCACTTCACTCGAGCAGATCCACCGCCTCTTCGTTCAGCGTTCTCCCGTGCTCTCCGAGCACTCGCAACCTCAACGGCAGATATAGTGGGACCATCATTATGGGGACTCAGACCAGATAGATCGTTAATTCGGAGTGAAGCTCAACAAGCTCTCGATTATCTATTTCAAGTGCGTATTTCTTGCGTCTCTTACTCGTTACAGCAGCCCATAAATGTAGATTGAATCCCTAGACATATATCTCCCTCTGCTCCTCGTGCCGGCCGCCTCTTCACCATCTTCATCCACGTCCCTGAACATCGCAACATCTACTGCGCAAATGCTATCGACCACAGTAAGATCCACAACCCATCGCGCACGAGTAACAGAATGGTTGCCACCTACTGAACGGCAACGCGAAGTCAAGTCTCGTCGCGGTTGGGAGAAGACCGCACTTTCGGCGAACTCTGGAGCGCCGTGGGTGGCAAGGCAGCTCGTTGCGCTTTTGGGAGATAGCCAGCGGGACCGTGATAACAAGGTCCGTCCGATTTAGCCGCTTTAGCTGGACTTTCATTGAGAAATGTGTTCGCTTGGCGTAGCTGGTGGAAGCAGCTCTATCCGCGCTGGCCGCGCTGGCGCACGAAAATCCTGTCATTGGCGCTTTCCTTGGAAAATCTTCTCCGGACCGAGATCGTGAGTCTACCTTTATATTTTGTTTCTTGTTTTTCCACTCTGCTTCCTCGGCTATCAGCGCGTTCATATTTTCCTTTCATCTTTTCCTAAAACACATATATTCAAGTTTTCTTCTGCTAAACATGCTTATGGCGCAACCACGAATTTCTGAGCATGCTCAACAAGCCGTTTCCTTTCTGTGTGTCTTTATACGTTCCCAAAATGCAATTCTCTGGGCCGTAGAGCGTGACACTTTGCTCTGAGAAAGTCATTGACCTAATTCTTATCTTCTCTCTCGATCTCTCTTCATTTCAAAACTTTTACCCCAAACTTTTACCAGATCCCCCACCACTTGCAAACATACTTTCATTCACGAAATCGCGCTCTGTCGATGTTCAGTTAGCCGCCTGTCTCTGGTGAGGGTTTTTTCTCCATAAGCGTACCCTGTATCATCTCCTTCACCCTACTTACTCTTCAAATTCCCAGTGTAACTCATATCCTCCGATCCTCTCCTCCATCTTCAACGGTCCCTCTGCCACATCCGCATTTATCATTGTCCGTACACCCTACCTCTCCCGTATCCTCCCACGCCTCTTCCAGCTTCGCGCATAGCTTTATACACACACCCGCTTCAAACCACCCCTCGCTAGAGGAGACCGGAACGAGAACGGTGTTGAATGTCGTTAACCGAATGCTGGCACTGCCTCCCACGGATTTGCTGGGTACGTCCGGCACGGGCTCGGAGTCGCCGCAGACTAAAGCGAAGGCCTGCTTTATTTTGCGTATGCTGTTTCTCGTCACATTTAATTATTCTTGAAGGCTCATACGTTTGGTTTAGATTATCTGGTATCGGATGATGCTGCTCTTTGTCATGCCGCGTTCGACAGGGGGTGCATGGAATACCTGGGTGCCCTGATCCAATCTATAACTCCGCCCGAGCCTGCCCCTCCTGAATGGGAAGAAGGTGAACCGGAGAGCGTTCAATCTTTACGCGAAGTTAGTTGTTTTCTCCGGTTCAATTTCGTTCAAGAAGTTTAGAGGTTGACAGTCTTGTCCGTTTAGGCGTCTTTGATAGCTCTGGCCTCCTTGGCGTTGTGCTCAGATGACATCCGTAGGCGAATAACTGACGAACTGCGCCTCCTACCCTGTATATCGCGTGCATTACGCGCAAAGCGACACGTCGGCACCCGATATGCTGCATGCCAGTGCGTGCGCGCCATGTCGCGCTCGGTCTCTGTCCTGCGGACGAGTATCGTCGACAGTGGGCTGGGCATGGACGTGTTGAGGATTGTCCTGGGTAAGGAGCTGGGCGATAGGTTTGGGGGGAGCAGCGCGAGTACCGGCAGTGCCACACCTATTGGAGCGGTTGGGTTGGGGAAGGCGAAGGAGGGTTCGAGAGACAAAAAGAAGGATGAGGATGCGATGGATGTTGGCGATGGAAGTGGTGGTGCGAGCGGGAAGGATGACGGGAAGGGGAAGGGCCTTGGGGAAGATCGGAGGGTGTTGGGAGCTGCGCTCTCAGCGGTGTGTAACATCGTGAATGACTTCTCTCCCCTTAGACCTGTGAGTTTTTCGTAGCCCTTGGTCTTTTAACTTCGTCTTGACATATTGCTCTATTAGATTTATCTGGAAGAAAAACTGATGCCGCGCCTGGTGTATATTTTACGCCAGTCCGACGATCCACCGCTGAGGTTGAATGCACTCTGGGCAGTGAAAAATTTGGTGCGGAAGACGAGCACGGAGACGAAGAGGGACATCATGAGCCATGTAGGCTGGACAGAACTAGCCGAGTATGTTTTTCGTTGTGGCTCTTTCACCATTGGCTGACTATGTCTTTCTCTGTTTATCTTATAGATTCTTAAGCGATCCAGATGAAGAAATCCAGGAACAGGCTTTCAACTTGCTTCGCAATCTGGCAGAAAACGAAGAGGGCATCGCGATGGTCTTTCGCGAACTGGGCGCTCAAGTACTCGAAAAGATTGTGGCAGGCCTTCGGTCGCCATGCGAGGATGTCTTGCTCCAAGCCGCCTTCGCCATCGCCAATCTCGCGAACGGGACCCCTGAGCAACAAGATATGATCCTTCATTATCCCGACATGCTCTTGGCATTGCAGAACTGCCTCGCAGAGGCGACGCCCGCCGTCCGACGTCCGTCGGTATCGTGTATATTGGTTCTCGCGCAGAGTAGGCCAAAGAGAAGGAAGGAGATGAACGACGCGGGGATCATTAGCACGCTGAAGCGGTTGTGTGAGTGGTCCGGTCATAGCGCGCATGGCCCGGGGCTCGGTCCTGCGAGCAGTGTGGGGAGCTTGGGCATGAGTCTCAGCCCACCCTCCAGCGGAGGACATTGGGATGGGCGGAGTCCGGTACGACTGCCGTCTTCTACCCATGCGGCGGCCGCTGCAGCGGGTGTTTATGGGAGTTGGGGTGGCAGTGGGTCAATGCACGCACATGCCGCGCCTCATGCGTTGGTGATTGGACATGGCGGACATGGGCATGTGCCTGGTGTTGGAAGGCTGCACGGGTACGGAAGTCACCACTCTTGGGCGCCGCACATGTCCCTAGAGGATGATCGCGATGTCGTTCAGAGGGCGAGACAAGCATTGGAGTGGTTGGAGCACGGCGAGACGTATATTTCTTGATTTCGCTTTCGTTAGGCTGAAAGCTGTTGGGTTTTGCGCTGGCTTGCTATTGATGTGTCTTTTGTGGACTTTGTTTGTGTACGGTACCTATGAGTCTGTCTAGGTTTGATAATCGATGTATTCGAAAGTAACTGCCGTGGCTAAGGAAACGTAAGTCCTGCGTCTCGTGCAGACAGAAAGGTGTGTTTGAACGTAGAAAACAAGGTGTAAACGCATATGCCCACAAATCCACGAAGAAAAAAACAGCAGTGTTTATGGTCTCCATTGGAAAGTCTGAGTTCCCCAAATGCGCATGTACATTCAATATTCGAAGCGTTTAAACATGAATATTAAATCTTAACGTTTAACCTTTCGCCTGAGTCGGTGTCCGTCCAAGTTGCTTTTGGTCGTCAGCTGCACTCGTGCTCTGAAATTTGTAGCTCCCAAGCGCTAACAAAAAGGAAACCTCGCACGTAAGCGATAACTTATAAGCTTCAATCGCTGGATCGAAAGTTATTGTAGTCAACATGTGTCTTTGTACCGTTTTTATCGACTTGAGCATCGTATTTTCCCATGCGTCTACGAAGAAGTGAGGATATGAGGGATAATTCAAATCCGAAACCACAGAAAAACATTAACAGCCAGGGTTTGAAATACATACAGACACCTCTGTTAGGTCGTCATCTCAGTAGTTAGATTGGGGAATTTCAGAGCTGTATTTGACTTGGATAGAGTCCTACTTTTCGTTGGGCTCGGAGGCCACTGTAGTACAACAGATTCACAGAGCCGGTTGCTACCAATTTTTCTGAATTTACTATGGTTAGGCAAGGTCGGTTCTTGTTTTGTGCAAGAGCAAGGAGCATGAATTCCAGAACACGATGCAGACCATATTCCTTGCGTCGCGAGACGTTTCCCCGCACCAGACGGAAGCAGAATGAGCGAAAGTGGAAATATTCCCACGAACAACATGACCCCATTGAATTTTATAATACGGGGTTCCCCAACTTCACGCGTCGTCCACGTCGACTTTCTTTCTTTCCCTTTCCTCCTCCTCTCATACCACAAAATGGCCTCATTGGCGCGCGCTAGACTGGCGAGGAGATTGGTAGGTTCTCTAACACATTTCGGCTATCTGCTTCCGCGGATTTCGCCCTATTTCATCAGACGGAGTCCCAGAAACCCGTACAAAAACACGAGCTAATACCTTTTCTCTCTTCCAGCCAGCAAGTCTCCGAGTCTATGCTCGCAGCGTTCAGACGTCGGCGGACACGACCCAACTGCATGACAAGCCCGCGGACCCTTCACAGCCCATCACCGTCAAGCTCCATGAAGACTCGTTCCACTCGTATCTCTGCGATGCCCCTGGACTCGAGGTGCAGATTACGAAGGATGAGCTCTTGACTATGTACAAGCAAATGCAGACCGTCCGTCGCATGGAGATGGCCGCCGACGCTCTCTACAAGGCCAAACTCATCCGTGGTTTCTGCCATCTGGCAATCGGACAGGTTCGTATTCACATTCGACCTCATGAAATCATCATTCTGATACCCATTTCTTGCCCTCTTTTTTGAATCCTTGCGTCTGCAGGAAGCTGTTTCAGTCGGTCTTGAGCATGGCATCGCCAAGAACGACCGCGTCATCACCGCCTACCGTTGCCACCCCTACGCCGTTATGCGCGGCGGCAGCATCAAAGGTGTCATCGGCGAGCTTCTCGGACGCCAGATCGGCATGTCCCACGGAAAAGGTGGCTCTATGCACATCTTCACCCCGACCTTCTTTGGCGGCAACGGCATCGTCGGCGCCCAAGTCCCCGTCGGCGCAGGCGTCAGCTTCGCACAGAAATATATGGGCGAGAAGACGTGCACGTTTGCACTATACGGAGATGGTGCGAGCAACCAAGGACAAGTCTTCGAGGCATTTAACATGGTATGTCGGTATTCCTTCGTGGGCCTGATACCTGGTATTGACGTATCGGTATATTAGGCCAAGCTGTGGAACCTCCCGACCGTCTTCGTCTGCGAGAATAACAAGTACGGTATGGGCACGTCCTCTGCCCGCAGCTCTTCCAACACCGAGTACTTCACACGCGGAGACAAGATCCCCGGTCTTCAAGTCTGTATCAAGCTCATGTTCGTTATCCGGAACCTCCTACTGACGGCTTTCTTACAGGTCAACGGAATGGATATCATCGCGACCAAACGTGCAGCCGAGTTCGCTAGGAAGTGGGCCGTCGACGAGGAGAAGGGCCCGCTCCTCCTCGAGTTCGTCACTTACCGCTACGGAGGACACTCGTACGTCGTCCTTTCCTGTCCACGCACGTGACGACATCTTACTAACCGTGTGTGGCCGTGCCTCTAGGATGTCGGACCCCGGCACGACCTACCGCACGCGCGAAGAAGTGCAGCGCATGCGCAGTACGCAGGACCCGATCCGGGGGCTGCAAAAGTACATCGAGGAATGGGGCATCGCGACGGAGCAGGAGCTGAAGCAGTACGACAAGGAGGCGAAGAGCGAGGTCGATGCGGCTGTGGAGGAGGCCAAGGCGAGCCCTGAGCCGCGCGACGAGGATTTGTGGACGGATATTTATTATAAGGGCACGGCGCCACCCGTGATGAGGGGGAGGGAGAGGGAGGAGGTAAGTGGTCTTTTCTTTTCAGTTTGTAGGATTTTGGAGCAGTACTGATTTTTTTTTTGTTTGCTTCGGTTTTTTAGGTCCACCGTTATTAGATTGGCAGTTGATGATGCCTAGATATCCATTTCTTAGCGTCTCGCGCGTCTAATAGTTATTATCTGCATAGATTTTTTCTCGTTCTCGCCTTCGTCTTGAGGCCTTTTTAATGACACGGTTTATGACATGGAATCTGCACTTCTTAGTGAGTGATTCACAGAAGCTCACGCTGACGAAGAGATCTCAAGTTTTTGCGAGATTGGACTCGACATGTGTACATGGTAAAGCCCAATCGTGCGCATAAGTGCTAAGTGTTAAACGTTTAAACAATTGCCAGCTGGCGGATTTTTACCGTATGCCCAGTTCTAAGAAGAATTTCGAATTGGGGTCTGTGATCATCACGTGCCTTGGGCGCCCCGGCGTTTTCCGGAATGACTGTGACGCACAAAATTCCCTCTACCCACTGCCTCTACAAACACCTGTATTCTGTACTTTTCTGGCATTAACACCTCTCAACCCCTGGCAGTGTGTCAACAGTTCAAACGTTCAAACTTCAAGATCAAGCTTCCGTCCTCCGCTTCTCCACTTATATTTTTTGGTCTCTTCAGCTTGTCTTCAGCCATTGACATCGCCTGTGCGCTTCCATTGCTGACAGCCGGTAGGTATATGCGCAGAGCGAAGGTTTTTTCCCCTCTTCCGAACGCCATGACGTTTCTCTCCCTCTCTCGTCGAATTATTTTATTCCTTCGTTTCTTGCAGGGCAATTTGCACCAGTGGTGTTGAAGTAAGCTGTCGGCTCAGACTCGGCTGACTACATGGAACCGATAAATGCTTCAATATTCAGTTCTGACGTACTTTGTGATCAACTTTATGGCAGCGGCTCCCGACATCTTGACGGCACCCGTCGAACACTGAACGTTTGTTATTGGAAGGAATGACAGTCCTTTACAGACTACATATGTCGGTGGATTTCAAAGTAGTATGTGTTGCTTTGTTCCTCTCTAACGTAAGTACATGTACAATGATGTCCTGATTTTAGATTTCAATGCTCACTAAACCTTCACCCGCCCTCGGAAAGACTCCGACAACGCCGTCGGCACGATTACATGAATGTCGAAGTCGGTTTCGGGACTTATGTATAGCGTGGAGAAATCATTTATCGCAAATTGGCAATGACTTCGGTTACCGAATTCGCGCGGATTGCTGATTTGGACTGTGGACAGCAGGTGAATCAACAGTTTTCAATCGCCTTGCTTACAAGTCTCAGACATCTCATGATGTGTATGACTCGCCATTCACGTTCAAGCTGGCGCCGATGGTGGCCTAACTCCAAGGCATATATATTGTTGGCAGATAGTTGTAGTTATATTCATACAAATTTGACATTTTGAATTGGCGCCAACGAGCGGGTAAATCCGATAAGCGACCGATAGATCTGTGAACGCGGAGGTTTATAACAGTGGCCGAACACAGAATTGTGGTTGAGGTGGGGTCTAGATCTTCGTACGGCATGAACTAGAAAGTCAATCTAATTTTCGACCACGTATGAATATAATGATACAGCATCTCAAAGTAAGAGGATGCTTTTTCACACATGTGACATAGGCAATAAGTATCGGAAGCTATATGAAAACATACTTGGTGTAATCTATGAATGACATAGGCCCCATGCCGAGCAGTCCAATTCTCTACATAGACAGTGACAGTGGAAGTTGTATGTAGAACAGGGTTTGACGTTTCTGTGCACCCTGAGCTTCCCGTTGCGGGTCCTTTTGTTCGTATGGAACGGTGATTCCATCTTATGTTGACACCTCGGAGGACTGCGAACTGAATTTGATGCATGATGGGTTATTAATATAAATTTGGACGCGAAGTCATCCGTTTACTTTCTTAGAGATGCTTCCAACACGCCTTTCCGTATTTTAGCAGGGTTTGCCCTTCCTCTGCCCTCTTTCCACCCCAAGTCCGTCCTCAGTTTCTCTCTACAGTATCGTCCTCTCCGGTGGCTTGACCAGAGCCGTGGGGCACTTATAAGCCTAGATCAACTTGGATCCGCCTCTTCAATACCTGAGACGATGTCTTCTGTCCGACCAACACTAGATAATACTTGGGGAGCTGCCCTCATTGGTTTAATAATCGCGTCAATGTACGTGTTTCCAGACCTTCTCTGGCACCCTATCCTAACCGCGGCTAAACTTTCAGGTTATACGGCGTGACGACGCTTCAAATGTACGTGCCGGCAGCGTTTAATTTCCAAGGAGTTGGTTGAGGTGACCTGCCATCCCAGTTATATCTACTTCGTCAACTATCCGAACGACACGAGGTGGCTAAAGAGTTTGGTACGCCAGGCTTTCCCTGCTCTTCGCAGCCTCATTCTGAAGTTTATAATTTATGACATAGGCTACGTCTGCGTGGTACGTCTAATCCTCATGGGAATTACGCAGTCAATTCTGACTCTGCCTTCGATGTAGGATCCTCGACACAATATCCCTCGGGCTTGTCTGTGATGCGATGTACGGTTACTGTACGTGAAACGGCTATGTTTGGGGCGTAGGACTAATGACGGCCTAAGTGGTGACAGATATCGCTAACCCCTTCAATCGTCTGAACGTGAACCGGTGAGAGAGAATCTCCTCGACTTTAGACGACCCATAACGAGACGACCATTACACGTTAGATCTCTAGATGTGCGTCGTACTTTTTCATTGTTCTACGCCACCTATTCTGACATGAATGGCCTGAAGGTCGATCCTGCAATCATGGTAAATTGTCTTGACGTTATCAGAACTCGTTAAATGAAGCCTCAACTGAGCGTGGTGCATGGAATAGGGAATCCTAGCGTTTCTGACACATACGTAAGTTGACGCCAGTTTTCCAGAAGTCAAAATGCTGACCGCATTGCTCAGTTATCTCGGCATTCGGGTATGGAAGGGTAATTGGCCTTAATTTTTGGGGTCATTTATTTGCTTATCATCTTTCACTTTCGTCCAGTCTGCAATAGAAATAAAATCCTCGGAGCAGCATTGGGACTTCTATCTCTCACTTCCCTAGGTGTGACCTGACCAAATTCTCCTCGTGTTCTGTATACTCACGTCAACGGTTATATAAGCTCTCGCTCTTGGTGAGTACTAATTTTTGTTCTCTATTTGTGTCCCATTTTTTAATCAAACGACCAGCTGCATCGATAGTCTCGTGGGTCTCGCCCGTAGATCGCGAGCGTTTAAACTGACTGTCCCCCTTATAGGTTCCGCTTCAAAGTATGGACGGAAAAAGTATCCCTGAAGGTGCGACCTCATTTTTACGATGTATATGTAAAATATTTCGATGAACACAACACTGTAGCCATTGGCACTTGCAGGGACTGTCATGGTTGTTTTCCTCGACACGCTGATTGCGACCATCCTATGTGTTTACCTCTTGAAACAAGGGGCCACCGGAAAAGAGTGCGATTCATATTCCTTGTATCAGTCTTTAACAACTTGAAGCTGATAGTCTGCGTAATCTAGATTCCGTAGAGTCGTGCGCCGTGTTGTGATATTCGCCATAAACACGGGTTTGGCATCTAGCATCATGTCAACTGTAAACATTGTCACGGTGAGTCCATATTAATCCCCCTTCGAGAAGTCCGTCCTAATTCCTTGCTAGTTTCTCGCATTCCCAAACACCATGGTCTTCCTAGGATCAAATTTTATCTTCACGAAAGGTCAGGAATACGAAGCGTTGGACTTGTCTCCGTGTAATAATATACTGCATCGACAGTCTACGCAAACTGCCTTCTTGCAAATCTCAACGTGAGGGAGTCCCTACGCGGAAAGGGACATATTGAGGAAGGTACTCTGTCATTAAACCTGTCAGCGCTTCAGGATCGCACGCTCAGTGCAATTGTCTATCGCGAACCCATGGTAAGCATGATCGCAGGATTCTACAATGTTAGCTTGGATTTACCCCCTCTGCACAATTTATCGTCATATTTCTAGAATTCTCATTCCTCCGCAAATTCGACATTGAGTCCCGATAACAGCAAAGATGAATTGTTCGCTCCTGTATAACGGCATTTGTTCCGTAAGACACTGACAATCAGTGGGAGCATCGGATGGATAGTATTCAGCCGAGTTTCCCACTCTGCGACGGGCGGAAGTGCGAACGCATTGCTATGATGCATCTCTCTGGGCCAGCTATTTATCCTTGCCGCTCAGCAGCGCATCGTAGGAGATAAGAAGAGAATATGTATAAGGACGGTAGGGCTGGTGTCTGGGATCGGGCGGTCATTTCGTTTTTCTCTGGCAGTCTTTGGCGCAGCATTTTTGGGCATATTATTATTCTTCCCTGTTAATATATTATTCTACACGGTCCCACCGTGGCCTCCAACATGATCTCACTTTTATACCAGTACATTCTCGCTCATTTGAGCATCCCTCAACTTATGTAGGAACAGGACCATGGATCTGTGATTTCCATTGTCCTACGAGCCACAGCCCCATGCGCCAATTCAGGAGCAAAGCACGGAGAAATCG
Organism: Flammula alnicola; assembly: GCA_015499995.1. Classification (NCBI taxonomy): domain Eukaryota; kingdom Fungi; phylum Basidiomycota; class Agaricomycetes; order Agaricales; family Strophariaceae; genus Flammula; species Flammula alnicola. The sequence goes on from JADNRV010000298.1 coordinate 31,725, forward strand.
AAAAGTTCACCGAACTTACGATAGACTATTCTATACGATACTTGATAGAACAAGCTGTAGCGAGAACCAGACGGAGATTAACGGCCAAACAATAATTGCTTGGTTAGCTAGCAAGTACAATTTTTTTAACATCATCGGAGCGAACACAGGACAACCAGCCTCGAAAAATGGACGGACGACTACATTGCTGGCGAATATAACAAACAGGAGGGCTTTGTTGGGCACTGGGCAGTGTAAGAGCGAGAGCAGGTCGAACTCTATTGTCAACAGAAACAACGCAAATGAATATCTTGTTTCTTAGCGTAAGGAATTAATGTCACCGACTGATGTTCTATATCGATAGTCTTCATCCGAAGAACAAATAAATTCCCGACATTTCTGCATAGACTCAGTACCCGCATCACACATGCAAAGCCACAAACCTTTCCGACGCTGGGGTGGGGGGGTTGTATAAACGGTATGGAATTAGAGAGAAACGACCGACCGTCACAGTACACATGCACGTCAAGGCAAAAGGGAAAGGAGGATACACGAACCTAAGTACGTTGTTGTTCGAAAAGGCAGAACGCAGGAAGAAGAGAGAAAAAATGAACATAATGGACGATAAGCGGCCTACCAATCATCAAGTATTCGCTGGGATCAACCTGTTTTTCCTGGTCATTGGCACAACATATATCTCAAAAAGAAGGGACGACAATAAGCAATGGAAACGAGGAAGGGGGGTTTTGATGATGGGACGGACTGATAAGCCTCCGATTATAGGTCTTCATCGACCAATCGATTCGTGGGTGCCTTCCTTCCTAACGATGGCAAAATGTAAGTGATATTGACAATGCCGCGTACGTAGCAAAAGACCTACATCGTTTACAGGAAATCTTCGGCCCGTGCACGTTTCTTACCACGTGACTCTTCCGCGTGAGCCAGAGAGGGTTCGCTCAATTTTGCGAGGAAGTACTTGGGATGGATCGCGCGATGCTCGTCCTGCGGATCAAGAAGCTCGTTAGATAAATGAATATGAGAGACAAGACGCAACATACAGGGGAGAAATTAGGATCTTTGAACTTGAGGTCCGTAGGCTTCTTGAACTCGGGATTCGTCTGCGATACAGCTTGCTTAGGAAGAGTTAACACAGGCTGCCGCACACGTTCTTCTGCACGAGGTGGCTCTAAATGTCCTTGTGCAGGTGGGTGGGCTTGTGCTAGCGATGGTTGAGAAGGGCCTGGAGCATTTTGTGGGGTTTGGGGAAGAGATTGAGCAGGAGACGCTAAACTGTGTTGCATTTGGGCAGGCACGAACTGTGGCGGTGGAGGAGGTGAGAAGGGAGTAGGGCCTGGCGGGGCCATCCCTGGTGGCATGAAAGGAGGGGGTGGGAAGGGCGGACGCCCAAGAGGACCTGGGGGGAAGGGCGGAGCACCAGGTGGAAATCCTGGCATCGGAAAGCCAGGAGGTGGGCTGCGATTTGGAAAACTGTGAGTTTGCACGTAATAGAATGATAAAAAATGACAACCGACCCGGGTGGAAAGCCTGCCATGAATGGTGGGAATGGAGGCGGTCCGCCAGGGAAAGCGCCGGGTGGAGGCATTCCTGGCGGGAACATGCCAGGTGGAGGAGCAGGGGACATTGCACCGCTCACAGGAGGTGGCATCGGAGGTGGTGGCGTAGCATATGCCTGCGGCGCGCCATAGACCGCTCCTGAACTCGACTCCGTTGCTGTTGAGGTTTCTGGTGCAGAGAGACCCATCAGAGCCTTGTGCTCTGCGAGTTGACGACGAAGCTCTTCCTCCGAGAGCGCTCGGTTTTCCACCTTGGCTCTCTTTGGGGGTGGCTGCGAGATAGAGCCTGCTGATAAGCCGAGTTCAATCTCCTTACGACGCTTGTAATCAGCGACATCCGGCGCTGGAATTCCTTCCATTCCAAAAATTTCCACTTCGTACCCATCACGGCCTGGCAAAGCATTTTCGATCCGAGGGAGACTTGGGAGGAAGATGAATGTTAATAAGATTATGACCGTAATGATATTGAAGACGTACTTTTCTGGCTCAAGTTTATGCACTTGTTGGATATGAACAGCCAGTCCTCCTGCGGTATTGAGTCTTCTGGGGCACATATTACACTTGAAGTGTTTAGCCTTTTGATGCTGCATTAAAACTGTAGACAGACTCAGTGAAAATACATTCGATGAGTTTCTGAGTCAGACGCACCTTTCTCATCCTCAAACTCGCGCTCACAGTACCAGCACCATGGTCGGATGATCTGAAAGAGTTCAGGACGACAAAATAGAGAGATTGTGAGATACTCACCTGCTTATTCTTCTTTTTCGCCATGTGTTATGAGATACAAAGGGGACGTTGGTGGACGTTGGTGGTGAAAATGCGAGGAGACACAAATGTGTGGGAAATTGCTGAGCGGAGTTTGTAAGTTCTATCTTTTCCCGGCCTTTCCGGCAACAGCTGTCCTGGCCTTGCTCCGCAACTCCCACCAAGTAATTGAAAGCTTAAAATAACGCGGTACGTTTCTGCGCTTATAAAATATACAGCTGAATAGATTTCACTCCATACCGCGAGGCACCATTCTAGTATTCCATCCACAGTGAACTAATCAAGCACCCGCGCGTTAAGAATACTTACACTCAGGTCAGCAGCCGATGGAACGGATTCGGACCGATAACCATCTCGACGGGTCCACATTCCTTTTGACAATCTCCCTCCTCGCACAGTGCTGGCTAGTGCTGGCCGCAGTTTGCACAGGGTAAATGACCTCGTGTTCGCCGCGTGCTTTCTGGATGACACACATATACCCTTCCTGGCCAAAAAATGACTCATCCCATCGGGTGGCTGTGACTCGATCCCATCCATAAAAGTCGCCCGCCAATATTGACATCCAAAAGCGCTCTAAGAGATCTATTCGCATGGCTTTAACAGAAGATGAAAAGAAGTTGGTCAACAATCCCCACATTACCATCCAAGAGCTTCAGCTGGGTATCTGGACCCTTAAGCTCGACGCGACCTCATTCCATCTGCGAAAGCATTGGGCCGATGTCAAGTCAGCGGTTCCGCTCGTCTGGCGGCTTACGATAGACATACTCGGCATTGCGCCGTTCCATTTCACGGCCTACATCCTCTGTCAAATATTAAAGGGTATCGAGGATTCGTTGCTTTTGCAGCTGTCGAATAAACTTTTGAGAATAGTAAGTCAACTACATCTTTGAACGAAATCATAAGCGATAATGACTATACTAGGTTGAGGCTGGGGTCGCTGAAGGCAAACCTGACGGCTATGCAATTATTTTGGCGATATTGACTCGTCTCTTATCCACCCTTGTGTTCGCTTGGTTTGACTGGTATGGGTACGTCACTCCCGAATTAAACTCAAGCCAAGCATCAGTGCTGAGTGCGTCATGCGCAGAGATAAAATCCTCGATATTCTGCGCAGTCGAGTCACCCATCACTTTGAATTATTGCTCATGAAAGGTGCGCTCGGATTGACGAAATATTCCTGATTGTGCATTTAACAATTTATATTTGTCTAGCCAAACTCCGTGTTGACCTTCCTACGTCGCAAGGTATTGAGTACCTTGGAGATTAAAGAGCTTAACCGCTGAGTGACTATGTTTGTAGAGACTGGTAGCAAGCAGGAAGGCAGCGCACGACAGGCATGGGAGGCGTTGGAGCTAATCGTAACATTCCTCACAAATGTCCTGAGGGCTGTTAGTCAACTTGCCTTCATTGCCCATCTTTCTCGGTCTATGACAGGAGGGCCACTGTTTGTCTTAATTTGTTTAAGTCACCCTCTGTTCTCGACGTACTTCACTCGTGCTCTCTGGGACAAAGGTACCAATTGAAAAGATTCGTATATGATCTTACTGATTTCCCCTGTGCATTTTAGTTTGTTTTGGATACGTCAGTAATCCTCATTACCAACGAATGAAAGCTTTGGAGAAGCTCGCAAACGGGAGCTTTAGACAGGATATCATCAGCGGGGGATTAGCAGAATGGATCACCGACCGTAAGTAGTTGATTGTGACCCATTGTCTTCTCCGCTCATGAATCAATTTTGCAGAATACGAACAATCTCATCAAAGCATTGGAGAACTCTCCATCAGCCCCCCATATCATCAGTACGGGCATCGCGACTCGCCTTTGAACAGCATGTTTTTGCAATTTCTGGAGTTCATGCCTACAGTAAGTACATCTGCTACTATCGACGTGACCCCCCGCCTGACAACAACGACGCCTAGATCTTTTGCGCTCTTAATGCGATTGTTCATCCAGACAAATTTTCCGTGGCGTCTATTGCTATCCTTCAACAATCATCTACAACACTGCGTTACTCTCTTAGGTCAGCGCTGCACACCACACAACTGTTCCGTCGCAGCGTGGCTGCAGTGAAGACGGTCTATGCATCAGCTGAGGTCATAAATTCAATGAACGTTGGAGAAGTGCCATACCCGCGTAACGACAAGGAAAAGGCTTCACAGGGAATGTCGTTCCACCTGAAGTACGCATAAAATTCATGATCTAAAAAATGTTAATGAAGACGTCTTCCAAAACTAGCAATATATCCTTCTCCTACCCAGGAAGTCAAAAAACGACAACGGCTCTGAAGGACCTCTCGCTGGACATCAAAGCCGGTCAACTTGTGGTCATCGTGGGCGCCAATGGAAGCGGCAAATCAACCCTCATCCGCATTCTCTCGCGGTTATACGATCCCACCTCCGGGGAGGTATTGATAGACGGATTAGCGTCTGCCGAGTACCGTGTAGAGGACCTTCACGCGGCTACTACTCTCCTCAGCCAGGACAGCAACATCTACCCGCTTTCCCTTGGAGAGAATATTGGTCTGGGGTATCCCGCGAAGGTATGGGACGACGAACTGGTCACCACTGCCGCACAAGAAGGAGGAGCATTGGAATTCATCGCGAAGCTCAAGGACGGAATGAAGACGGTACTGGATCCGATCATCGATACTTTCCAGATCCACTTGTACAACAACAAAATGCACCCGCTGTACAATGATATGGAGAAGATACGGAAGACGATAGATATATCTGGTGGAGAGCGCCAGAGAGTCGTCGCGTAAGTCATTGCAATTGTACCTGCCCTGTGCTGCAAGAGTGCCTGACGAGGTTCTTTGACTCAGAGCGCGTTCCTTCATGAGGTTTAGGTCCGGAAAGGTCAAGTTCGTCGCGGTAGACGAGCCCAGCTCTGCGCTAGATGCCGAAGGAGAACTCAAGCTGTTCGAGAACTTGATAAAAGTCAGAGAGGGAAAGACTATGGTCTTTGTCACTCATCGATTCGGACATTTAACAAGATACGCAGATCAAATTATGTGCGTTTCTTCATTCATTCTAGGCTTCATTCCGCCCATTGTTTTGAATCTCTGCCAGATGCATGAAGGACGGAACTATTGTGGAAACCGGGTCGCATGACGAGCTCATGGAGAAGAGGGGAGAATATGCTAAATTGTATGAGATTCAAGCCAGTGCGTTTGCTCCGCCATCGTAGACAGCATTTCTATCATAGAACTACATATTCTCCGTACAAGTACATGCTGTATTGGTCAATCGATTGTCTTGGTCGGCTGGACATTTTTCTGAGGTTAGGAACCGATCTTTTTTGTTATCCAGAACCCCCGCAGAAGCAAGGCTATGTTAAGTACTGTAATCATTCCCAAGTATGACATGCACTGTCAAGATTGCTCACTTATTGTACACGTGTTCCTTTTGTTGAATTTCATAGGATGCGCAGCTCTGTGCTCCATTGTGCTCACCCTCGCCCGTACCCTGCGCCTTCCAGCGATAAAATATCAATCTATCATCATGGTACTTGATAATGCTTTGTCGTTCGCGAGATGGATCCGTTGGCGCCGGCGTTAGTTAGATAAGATATCATTGTTTTCGCCCGTTCCCCGATTTCACTTGATTTACTTCTACGGCCGCCATGTACGCGACTCCGAGAGCTATGCAAGATCGGCAAATTAATTTTAACGTGAACATTATCCCACAACGGTTATCATGGCCGAAGACCCTCCTGAGTTACTCGTGATGCATGGGCGCCAGCGGTCGGCAATTAATCTCTCCTGACAGACCATACTTATACAACAGATGACAATCGATCTGTTGTTAATATAAGGTCGTCAATGCTCAAATTTAAAAGTAGTTCTCGAATTTCTTGATCGATCATCAGATCTCACGGAACAAAAGTCAAGCAAACTCATCCAGAGCTCGACTTATGCGCATAAGTCAAGCTCCGGTCACACAAATGCAACAATTTGTACTGAAGCAAGACTAAAGTGAGACTCGTTTACTGCAAAAGCTTAGCGTTTGACATTTGTTCGATTTTTGCACAATTTGAATTTCCTTTTTTAATGAGTGTCACATGACAGTGATAAGTTTTCTCCCTCGGAGTCCGACTCTTGTCTCCGCGTCTGTCTGAGCTTGGCTAAGGCATCTCCATGCCAACTCCATGCGCAGAATGTGCTCGCAGTAACAACGCAGTTACGCGTCGCGTGCCCTTTACCGGCCTGCATGCGCTCTATACTAGCACAGCATTTAAGCTGTCCTTGGGCCTACCTTACCGGGAAAATGACTCATGTCTGTACCCTTCTTTACCCTGTGCAGGAATGGTCATGCAGTTTCGATCGTCATCGATAACGGACAAATAACGGACTTTGGGAAGAGCCTGAAGGTGATCAACATTTAGATGTCTTCTCATGACTAGGCATCGATCGTCGCGTGTTTGGGTGCAGGTTCTATTGTGTTCGGCGCCTAGAAGTAGTAAGGTGGCTGTGATTTCCAAAACTATATAAGTTTTTCTCTCTCTGATCTCGCGCTTACTATCCTTGCGAACTATGACTTCCCTAGAAAAAGAGAAGAAACCTGCCGTCGACCCCAACATCGTGATTGAGGACGTTCAACTCGGACTATGGAAACTCAAGGTTGGCCAGACAGTTGGCTTTAACTTCCAACGGCAATTGGATAGTATGAAATCGGCATACCCTCTCTTCCATCGGCTGTGTTGCGACATATACACGATCTCACCGCGTCTCTTCGTGTTATTCATCCTTTGTCAGATGTGGAGTGGGGTCCAAGACGCGATTCTCATGCAATTGTCGAGTTCCTTGCTACGTATGGTACGTGTTTCTTTTTTTTTTTGTCATTGTGGGATGTTATCCTTATACTCCATGCCTTCCTCAAGGTAGAGCTCGGAATAATAAGCGGGAATCCGGATACCAGGGGCATCCTTTGGGCGGTCATGGCGCGCCTTCTGTGCTCCGTGCTTGTCGCCTACCTTTCGTGGCATGGGTAAGCCTCTGACATACAATCAATCCTTCACATCGTTTCCCATACGTTCCGCCTTTCAAGGCAAATGGCTCTCTCAGCCTTACGGACCCGCATTACGTCCCATTTTGACTTGTATCTCATGCAAGGCAAGTCTTACGAGAATAAACAAATATTCCCAAGTGCGCGACTTACATGCCTTAACGTCGCTCGCAGCTAAACTCCGTGTCGACCTGCCTACCTCCCAAGGTCATTTAAGCGACCCTTGTTCTCATACAATCCATTTTTTACTGATTTGTGCGCTTTTCAGAGGCCGCCAGCGACCAGGAAGTTAGCGCTACAAGCGCATGGCAGGCATTGGAAGAGATTATCTTTTTTATTACGGAACTGCTGACGGCTACCAGTCAATTGGCTTTCATCGCACATTTATCCCGGACTGCGGGTGGACCCGTCTTTGCTCTCCTCTGCATCAGTAAGCCGATCGTCGCCGCTACATTCTCCCGTGCTTTGTGGGATAAAGGTACGATTTGTGTGTGACTCTGGATGGTTTTGTCCAAATTTGACCGTACATCCAGTTTGCTTTGGATTTATCGACAACGAATACCATAGCAGATTGAAAGCTTTAGAATCTTTCGCTGATGGCAGCTATCGACAAGATGTTATCAGTAACAATCTTGGGGAATGGATTGTGAAGGGTGCTTTATCTTTTATTCAAATAAATCGGAACCGTGTTGGTTGACATCAGTCATTTTCCAGAATACCAGAAGGCGCACGACAGCATCGGAGAGCATATCGACGAACATCCTTTCAGCGCTTACAGTCGCCGAGAGTCGCCTTCATTCGACATGCTGACAAATTTTCTTGGGGATTTACCCATAGTATGATTCCTTCGATACGAGACGCTAAGCACTGTACTGACTCTATTTAAAATGTCCAGATTTATTGTGCTATCAGCGCGATACTGAATCCTGCCAAGTTCTCCGTAGCGTCGATTGCTATTCTTCAGCAGTCATCCATGACGCTGCGCTACTCGTTGGAGACTATTCTTCGTAGCAACGAGCAGTTCCGGCGGGCTGTTGACTCAATCCGCAAAGTCTATGACGCATCCAATGTCGTGAACACTTTACGGGAAGGAAATGTTCCTTACCCTCCGCCACTTGAAGAGAAGGAGCAATGTAACTGTGAGAAAGGAATGTCCTTCGACTTGAAGTTCGTGGATTCGACTCCTTAACTTCCATGTCGCTAACCCGGGTTGCTATCTAGGAACGTCTCATTTTCTTATCCAGGCAGCCAAAAGACTACCAACGCGCTCACAGATATTTCACTCAATATCAAAGCCGGTCAGCTTGTGGTTATTGTCGGGTCCAACGGCAGTGGAAAATCTACCATGGTTCGCATGCTTTCCCGTTTGTACGATCCAACGTCTGGGGAAATCGTTATCGACGGCCATCCTTCGAGCGATTATCGCGTCGAAGATCTCCACCAAGCAACGGCTATTCTAAGTCAGGACAACTCGGTTTATCCTCTTAGCTTCGCAGAGAACATCGGTCTTGGATATCCCGAGTTCTCATCGGACACGAAAATGATCGCGGAGGCGGCAGAAGAGGGTGGAGCTCTGCAGTTTATGGAGAAGCTCAAGAACGGAATGCAGACGACTTTGAAGCCATACATCGAAACCATGCATTATAACCTCTATGGGAATAAGTCCCATCCTTTATACGAGGAGCTGGAGAAGGTTCGGAAAACCATCGACATATCAGGAGGGGAGCGACAACGTGTCGTCGCGTACGTTCGTTCGCTTTGAAATTTGCTTCAGGCTCTGCTAATTCTTCGATCCAATTAGTGCACGTTCCTTTATGCGTTTCAAATCGGGAAAAGTCAAGTTTGTAGCTGTAGATGAGCCCAGCTCGGCGCTCGATGCAGAGGGCGAGCTGCAACTTTTCCAGAAGCTCATCGCTGTCCGTACAGGAAAGACGATGGTTTTTGTTACACATCGCTTTGGGCATCTCACGAAACATGCGGACTTGATTATGTATGTGCTTTTCTACTTTATTGCTTCGTCGTTTGACATCCATCCTCTCTCGATTAGATGCATGAAGGATGGGTCCATTGTGGAGACTGGTACCCATGACGGCCTCATATCAAATAAAGGAGAGTATGCAAAGCTATACAACATCCAAGCAGGCGCATTTGAGCAACGAAGCGAGTCTTCAGTCGACCTCCTTTCCTAATCTGTAGTATTTCACACCGTAAATAGAGGCCATTCATGTCGATAATTTCAGTGAACCAGGTTGAACTCGTTGCGAGGAATTGTCGACCTCAGGCTAACCCATTTAGCCTTATACCCACTGGCATGCTCCTTTAAGTACCCTCTAAATTACCGACTCTGCGAATGCATTAACTACCATAATATATATGAATAGCCCGTTCATCGACACACAAACGTACTGTAATCACATCAAGGAAGTTCCCCAAACCAGTTAATCAGGATTCAATCAAATGTTCAAGGACCGATGGACCATGCCGACATCTGCCGCTGCCCACTGAGCTGAACCTATATTTTTCGCAGGTGTCCAGACTCTGGAATGTAGGAGAACAGGCGGAATCAGCAACACTTCGTCGACGTCCTTTCTCGCGTTTCGTTGGAGAAGCACCGCTGGATTGTAGAGGGCGTCTGGGTGCGTAATAAAACACATACACCATGTCCGTTCATGCTTACCAGTCTGCTTCCCATCTTTCCAGTACAACCCTCAATACATCCGCGAATCCCACACCAAGGCTGGTGTTCCGAGCCGCCAAGTCCGAATTCCAACTCCAAGGAATCTGCTCGCCAACCACGGCAGGGGGTTATCGATTTACCGATATTTATCACTCATTCCTGGCGGGTATAGGGTCGCGCTCGCGTCTCGGGTGAATGTGCGGCTGCCCAATGACTCAGAGCCGACAGTGTACCCTTTTGTACCCCAGACAGTCCTGGAAATCCGACGTCGCCATCAATTTCGCGTCATCCTCTTTCGACATTGAATCCATCATTCAAATATTCACCGGTCACCGTCCATCTTGCATCCAGCATCGGCGGGGCCTCCGCCACATGCAAAGCTACCTTCAGATTTAACCCAGTCGACTTTCCACCCATCCTCTTCGTCCTCGGCCCGAACTTTCGGTTGACCTGCGTCAACCTTTCCTTCGCCCACATCGATACCAATCACCTGGAGCAGGCAAAAATGTGCCACCTGTTCAAGTTGAGGCTGAACAATCTCAGAGCCAATCTCAATCTCAAGCCTCAACGTTCAACACCAATCCCTCTGCGTGGTTCTCTCCTCACCATCACTGGCCTGAATCGATTTTTTGAAGTCTGTGGGCGATTAGTCTCGACCCAGACGCTTGGGAAGATTGTGGCTGTGCCAACCCATCCCGAGCAATCTGGGTTCGTTTTTTGACTCTTTTTATTGCCTCCTCCTTTCTTACCTTTTCCCCCTTTTCCCCGTCTTCCAGCGTAACGTCAACGCAAAACTTTGCGCCTACAAAATCCTTAACACCGGCTGGTACTACCGCTTACTTACTTCAATAGTACGATTCGCAAGTTAAAGCCATCTACTCGCCGAGACGGGGCTGGGGCAGAATCAGCTCGTTCGGCTATCGGCGTTTAAGCAATCGTTTGCCCAACGCAGTACCCAACATACGTGCTCAGCATGCGACTCTTTCCACGCCGTGCTGACGATAGCAGCAGGAGACCTTTTTGTCCTCGCGGATATCTTGCTCGCCCCTGCAGTTTGGATGATCAAAGTCGTCACCACTTCTTTCTTTGCCCACATCCATACCAACTTCAAATTTTCAATACCACTCCACCATCCAATTCGCCTTCTTCCGCGGCACGTGAATTCACCCGCGCATCTGCATCATCCGCCACATCAATGACACCCTACGCCACCTTTTCCATGAACCGTGCCTATAGGATGAGTGCCAGGCTGGCTAGCCGATATAGAAACTTGCAATGGTCATCAAAACCGGGTCGAAGCAGGGCATCACGAACCCTCCGTATGTTTCTCCTCCCTTTTAAATTATTTCTTCATTAGCATCGTTCAGCCCGAAGCCTGACTTACATTCCTGGTTTTTTAGAGGAAACGCGGCCTACAACGCGTCGAAAGCCACTGTGAAGAGCTTGACCGAGGGCCTGGCGCACGAGCTCCGCGAAAAGGCGAACTGCAATGTCACGGCGCATATGTTCATATGCATACCCTCCACCTCCCAAACGTCCGTTTCCAAAGCGCAAAAACTCACCCAGCCCCGGATGGACCTACACCGGCCTCACCGCCGGCGGGAGCTCCAAATTCGACCCCGCGTCCAAACCCGCCGGCGCGTAGTCCGCTGAGGCGACCGTGCTATACATGCTTGACAAGGGGCGCGAGAGGGACGGCCGACGCTGAGTCGGCGAGACGCAAATTGGAAGGCGCTGTATGATGAGTATGTGAAGGACGGGTTGGCGGCGCTTGAGTAGGGGGGAGGGGAGGGCAGGAAGGTAGATAGAATACCAAAGGCTCAAGTGGGTGGTAAGATGTAGGGAAAACTCGAATGACTTGTAGTGCTGTTTTACTGGAACCTGAATCTATTTGTTATCGTTGCTTGACATGAATAGTGGTCTGGTTCGATGATAGCAATATTATCCTCACTCGGACGCAATGGAGGGCTTGCGGCGTCCCGCTGTCGAGGTCTGATTGCTTCAGCTTGGTTGTAAAGAAATGCGATTGAGGGACCGGCGACGGAGATATTTTCTCTCATGCTGTCTGACGGGCAATTGGCAACGGAGTGGATACATGCATGTCAATTCTTGGTCTTACGTCCGAGGGACGTACTACGTGCACATTATAAGTATTTACCAAGCGAGAGTCTCTCACTTGCCCATATGAATAAAAGGGACCCAACGACAGAACGAAACGTTCTCGGCACGCAATTTCTGGACGGCTACGTGAAGTGCGAGGGCGGACTTCGTCATATCAGGTTCCGGAGCAGGGTTTCCATCAGGACCTCGGAACAGTTCTTCATAAAAGGCGTCTGCGATCGTTGGTCCATCCTTGTCCACCATTTGCCTGGTATGATAATCATATCAAAAATCATGTTCCACGAAATGGTGCCAGAAAAACAGACGCACCACATAGTACCGATAACATGACGGAACCCAGAAAAAAGCAAGCTTGCCGCCAAACTCATCGCTTCATCTGGTAGTTTCTGATCTCCCCTGGCGGTTTCACAGGCGCAAAGGAAGGCAAGCGACCCATTCTGCATCTTTTCCTTCATTATTCTGGAGACTCGGAGTAATCCATCATCGAGCTTGAGACCACTATCGAGTGGTTTTAGCCGATCTTGCTGTCCGTGGCAGGCGAAGTGAACTATCGAGGCATCTGAAAGCCGGGAGGCAATTGCCTCGACCTCCGCTGGGTTTCCAGGAGTGCCAAATTCTATAAGTGAGTCGCTTGATACGTGATTCTGAATCTTTTCCAACTCCTTCACCGTAGATTTCAATTCCGAGGATTGAATGACGACCATCATCTTTAATTTTTGGGTGGGTCCGACTGGTGGGCGAGCAAGCAGTGCTCCAATGGTGGGCGTGTATGAAGAGACGAAGTAGTCGGAGGCAAATTCGACAGCCAGCTCGTCGTCGTAGCGGCCAGCAGCATGGACAGGGAGGAAGGTGAACAATCCAGTCGCACACCACTGCACCATGTGCTGCGGCGTTTCTGACGATTTCTACGGTATTTTGTAAGTAGGTAGATGATCTAGAGTGTTCTGACCACTCACTTTGATATCGAGCAGATTTATAATGGGCTTTACTACCTCAGCCCATAGCATACTTAAAACAGCCCTGAAGATACCATCGGAGGAACCCAGTAGACCATGCCTAAACTTTGCCGCGCGTTCTTCTCCCAGGAGCTCGACAATTCTATCTCCAGTCTGATCGACCAAGGAGGGCGGGATTGGTGACCGAGAGATAGCAGTTTGGATGAGGTTGCCGAGGCGCAGCAAGACACCGTTGTGTAAGCGCGGAAGTGAGAGATGCTCGATTCTTGTTGATGTCATGATGATGCAGTCGCTACAATTGTCGTTAGCAACTAGAATGACGACCGTGCAACCAGAGGCTGCGGGTTTCAGGGAGGCGATACGAGGCGAACGCAGAAAATCGTCAAATCCCTTCAACTTTCTGGCTTCTCTGATGCCTTCCTCCCATTCTTCGTTAAGGCGATTTAGGCGAGATGTTTCCTGATCAAGGGTGAGCCTCTTCAGATTGTCAGAAAGCTCTGCAGAGGTATTTCGATGGGATCCAAGGGGCTAGAGGATATCCGCGTGCACGAGCGTGCGTGGCGTGCGTGGCGTGCTTGGCGTGGCACGCCAATGCACGCCAATGCACGCTCATCCATAGACCAAGGTACTTGAAAAAGAAATAAGTTATTACGTGTGGCTGCATAATTGTGAAGATATTCTACCCTCTACCTTCTCTTTTGTTATTTCTCCGAGAGATCTTAGTGCTTCAACAACTTCAGACAACGGCATTGGTATTCTGCCAAACTTATACCGTGGGCAATAGTTTCGAAAGCGAAGCATTATTATCGGTCCGTGGGAAGGGCCTCTTGAAGTAGAATCAATGAATTGATTACCGAGTCTTTTACATTGCAGACTGGCCGGTACGCCATCCCTAAGCCTATCTGCCTTGGAATAAGATACATTTAGAGAACTAACAAGCTCTGAGAACATCCACAAGGAGGAAGAAGTAGATAGATCAAAAGGTATGGTGTTGAATGCGACCAAGTCAGTGTGCAGCAGAAGCTTGACAGTTGCAAGAGTATATCTGTCAGATTAAAACCAATCTGATTTTTGTGAGCTCCTGCCTTGAGAAACACATATGATATATGACATGCATAAGCACGCAGATGCACGCAGATGCACGCGTATGCACGCGTGTGAATTTCAAAGGTTTTAGCGTGGCACGCTCACGCACGCTCACACGTCATGACGCACGCCAACGCACGCTCGCACGCCAATTGGGCAAACTCACGCACGCTTGCACGCCAATTAGGCAAACTCATGCACGCTCATCAGAACGCTTCACACGCTCTTCAGGATGCTCATAACACTCAGTGGTAAGTGTTGGGAATGTACTCGGACATTCCACGCGGCTTGATTGACTCGAGCGCTTATTGTGCGCTTATCTCGCTGATTCAACTTGCACGGCCTAATTATTATTTCCTTACTTAATATTTTGTAGGACTTAGTAGTACTCTGTAAAAGGTATTTATACAGACCTCTTAGAATCCAGCAATATATAAGTTTACTACCTACAATTTACAATCATATGCGGGCTGCAGCATCCCTTTTCTCCACTGCTATCACATGCCCGGTTCAGGCAGGTTGCTCACCCATGGTCCATGCGCTCGCAGGGTGACTAGCTGCTGCAGCTCAGCCATCGACTTGATGCTGTGTTTGTTCGCAGCGCAAACAGACGAGCCAGGTAGCAGTGGTGTGGATGTATTTACGAGCGGGCAAGGCTAGGTTGGAGAAAACGGCGGCGCCGGCCTGGATCTTGTCATATTCCCATTGTTCACCAACCTCGGATCGGAGGACGTACGGCAGGAGTGATGGACTACAGCCTACCAGATATTAACATGCTCAGCTGTGAGGGGGCTGAATGTGGTATTACCTGTTAAATGTATACCTGTGCTGTGTACAAATTCTGCAATCTTTTGGGCACAATAGCAAAGAAACTTATTATACTCTATTGAATGTGTGCAATGCGATGATAAGTAGCAGCACGCTAAAATAGATAATTGCACGCCAAAAGAGCTGAGCGTGCTGAACATCACACGCATCGCACGCCAAAAGGGCTGAGCGTGCTGAGCGTGGCACGCTCAGGCACGCTCGTGCACGCTCAAGGCACGCCAATTTTCTCTTGCCCGGATCCAAGCTCCAATGCTTCTCCAACCATTTTCAACTTTTCGGCAAGGTTGGGATTGATATCGTGGAGTTGGTCTAAGGGAGAGCGGAGAGATAGGACCTGAGACCAGAAAACACTTCGTCCTGCCTCCAGGAACTCTATGGCTTTCTCCAGATTTCCTGCCACGAGAGCGCACCTCGACGCACGCCGAGCTAAGCCGGCATTCTCGATATTTAGGGCTTCTTGGCGTGATTGAATATCGAAACTAAGAGCAACTACTTGCCGTAAAGCTTGCAGAGCGACCTCATAGGCCTCAATTGCAGATATATCCTGGTATTTCTGTGCGTGGAATATCCACGAATTTGCAATACGGAGACGCAAAGATGCAGATTGGGCAAGGCATTGCGTGGCATCACGGTATGCAGTCATCGCTTGTTCCAAATATTCTGAATCTTTGCCAGCCAGGGAGTGCGCATGAATAAGCGCTCTGCCTAAACTGAAGAGAGATAGAGATCGACCTGCATGAGACAATGGTTGGAGTTCGAGGCTTTGTTTGTTGAGGGAAATTGCGTTGTCAAGATCAACTCGGTCACCATTTCGCTCAAACCGTGTCACTAGGGCTGTTGCCAGATTACTGAGGGAGCTATATCGAAGGGGATGTGTTAGGGCTTGGAGCTTGATAGCTTGGCTGTAGAGAGAAATGACATGATCCAGATCATCTGCATCACCTCCTTGTTTAAATCGGGCCAACAATGCGTTTGCGAGATTGTTGAGAGATAGAGGTCGATCGGGATGGGGTGACGGTTTAAGCTCGAGAGCTTGTTTATGCAGGGAAATGGCATCGTCGAGATCGGTTCGAATGCCGTCTCTCTCAAACCGGTGCTGAAGTACATTTGCAAGACCATTGAGAGACATAGGCCGAAGGGGATGGGTTAATGATTCTAGCCCGAGAGCTTCTCTGTGCAGGGAAATGGATTCATCAAGATCGCCTGCATGACCTCCTCCCTCAAATCGGGTCGAAAGCGCAGAAGCAAGGTTGTCGAGGGATTTGGATCGAAGGGGATGCGGTACTAGTCGGAGCGTGAGGGTTTCTCTGAACAAAGAAATGGCCTCATCAAGAAGAATTTGCTGATGTTCATAATCGAATTTTGTGTATAGCGCAACTGCGAGATTACTGAGGGTACTAGATCGAAGAGGATGCGGGCGAGGTCGGAGTTCAAGAGCTTGTCTGCTCAGAGAAATAGATTGATCGAGATCACTTTGATCACCTGCGTGGTCAAATCTAACTCGCAATGCATTTGCAAGGTTGTTGAGCGACTTGGATCGAAGAGGATGGGACCCTGCTCGGATATCGAGGGCTTCTCTGTTGAGGGAAATGGCCTCGTCCAGATCGGTGGTCTGGCCGAGTCCATGCTGGAATCGGGTAGCCAGTGCATTTGCAAGGTTGGTAAGGGTCAAAGCTCGCTTTGGATGGGAAAGAGGTTGAAGCTCGAGACCTTGTCTGTTGGAAGCAATGGCTTCAGAGAGATCAATTGGCTGACCGTCCTGCATGAATCGGGTCCACAGTGCATTTGCAAGATTGTTGAGAGCCAAAGATCGATCGCTATGGGGTAAAGATTGGAGTGCAAGAGCCTGTTTACTTGCATCAATTGCTCCGTGAAGATCAATCTGCTGACTCCCCTTCATAAATCGAGTCCAGAGCGCACAAGAAAGATTAACCAAGGCATTGAAGTGGTCGTCACTGCTCGGAGCGATCTTTACCACTGCCTGACGGTAAAACGATATTGCGGTGTTCAAGTGGTTCGTGTCGCCCGACGCGTCGAATTGTTGCTGAAGCTCGTTTGCAAAACGAAGCAATTCCATTCCGTGTCTTTCAGCACCAGTCTCGATAATATTCATATTCCTATACCAGGAAATTGCGCGTTGTAGGTGATCCACGCGCTTCGTGGCGTCGAACCGTGCTGCCAACATAATGCAAATCCGATGGCGAGTCTCTGAAATTTCGGAATCACCCCCCGAGCAACATATCAAGGCATCTTCTAAACTAGAAATTGCGTTGTTCAGGTCGTAGACGTTATCGGTATGGAGGAACCGCGCATATGACGCGTCGGCGTGAGTCATTAAGGCAGCGAAACGCTTGGGATGTGTAGCGGGAAGCACAGCTAGCGAGAGGTTTAAAGTGAAGGTGACAGAAATTATGACATCCATAGACATTGAGTCTCGGAAACGAGTCAACATCCTGTTCGCAATTTGTATCATATTTTCTGTATCGCCATGATCCTGGCCTCGAATCGCAAGGTCCCTCTACATCTTCAATAAGCCAAGATCCCTATCTTTGAAGTGAAAGAAACTTACGAACTGGGCACCTTGGTGTTCGTTCAAAAATTCCATTATTTTCTCCCGAAGTGTGAAAGATTCCACTAAATTGTGGATCTCGTCGGTGTATATGAACCTGATGGCGAGCGTTGACGCAAGGTTATGGATCGTCGTGATGTTGAGAGGTTGAGTGGCTTCTCGTCGATCAAGAACTTGACAGAGAAGAAAGATAGCAGCGTCAAGATCCAGAATTTGCAGTTCGGCCTTGCATTCTCCCATGAGCGAGATGGCGTGATCGATAATCTGAGACAGAGTTTCAAAAGCTTCATCTTCGTCTACATCACTGTCTTCTGCTTCATCGCTCTGGCCTTCAAATTCATCCTCATCTTCATTCGTGTTGACCTGGTCCCGATATCAATCATCACCATGATGTGGCGAATTGCGATAACTTCATTTTGCTTACCTGTGTTTCGCTGCCTGACACCTGGGTTGATAAATTGTTAGAGGCGATTAAAGAATTAAAGTATAACACGAACTTGATATTCCACCCTATTGGACGACAGCTCTTGGGTGGGATTGGCCCCCATTGATTCACGGCCTTCGTCTAAAAACTGGGAGGGATTGGGTGCCTTTGACTCCGGCATTCCCAAAATTTGTTGGAGTTGACGACGACGTTCGGGCTTTTCAGTCAAAGGGTTTGGGGGATACAGTCAATTGACAAATTCCACGTCTCCAAATATAAAGGCGATCTAGTTACATTCACCGCCCGGAGGCGGTGCAAGTGATACCAAGCTGACTTGGATCTTCTGTCGGAGTTAAATATATTAGATATGTATCACGGCCAATACTTATATGTGCAGAAAAGGAATGCTGGTGGGAGAGGGAACAGATACCATGAGAGAATCTTTAGCGATCAAAAACAGGTGTAATAGGGTTGAAGAATGCCAGGGATAATAGATGCGGTGCTGCATTGGATTGTCGCTGCAGGAGCTTGCGGACAGGCTAGGGCTATAGTTAGGGGCGCGGAAACAAAGGCGGAAGATAAGTGTACCAAGACTCTGAGCAGTGTTTGGGGAGGGATAGCCTGGACAAAAATACTGTGGAGGATAAACGTCGTGACGTGTGTATGTCAAAGCGTCTGTTCGCGAAAAGACTGAGGCATGCGCCTGTCAACCTCATGCGGCGCCATGTTGATCCTCACCGTCGAGCATTTCTCGTTTCTTCTTCAATCTTCCTACATAGGAGTCATTTGTACATTCAACTTTTACTTGTGCTCTCTGCAAAAATCTAGTTCAATGCAAGTTTTACCCAAAGGAGGGAGGAGGCGTCGCATGGTACATGATGGGGAACGACGGAGAAGATGTATTTTGATGAATGATGCAATCAGTCAAAAGCCTGTAATTTTATGTATAACTACTTGATCATGTGGTCAAAAACCCAGCTTTGCGTCGAAGGGAGAGACTCGGACCTTATTTGGAAAAAATAAAATGAAAACAAGAAATTTCAGTGGAGATACTGATGGGGTACAGACCGTGGAACTGCGAACGGGGAGGTGCAGGCCTCAGGCTGCTTAGGGGCCGAGATTAACCCCAGGCGTTGAGCAACCTTTCATCCTCCGTATATTCGCTGGGGGGAAAATGATGAAAGGAATTTCTAAAATTCGATGTTTAAGCTCTTCAAGCTTGCTTCTGAATAAGAAGCATATTTTTCAATGCCCATAGGAAAGGCAGTACCTCATAGCACGAAATTGCCCCTCTAAGGGACATTGCCAAATCACTAAGTACTACAACACGTGGACATGAGAAGAAATTAAATATAATACTACAAACAGAAAAACGACGGCAGGAGCTAGGATATCGCGAGAGCAGCGTCCGTGCTACTTGTGTGAAATAGGGCGGCAGAATGAGTACCTTGCCTGAGGAATTCGTAACCCTGTCTACACAGAAGCCCCTACTAGTCACTAACACGACCTCGACCTCGAGAGCGGCAACGGTCGAGATGCTCTCTTCCCGCCTTTAACGGGACACAGACACTGGTAAGGCAATACAATCGAAGATGGCGGCAGGACTCCGCAGGAGCGAGAAATGTAGCCGTTTTGAGGAGAGATGCTTAGAAGCAAAGTGCTGCGTTGGGGTAAGGATGATCGACAGTGAGAGTGGGCAGGTCGTCGGTGGCCAAAAAAAGAACTGAGCCAACATTGTCCGAGAAACATCCTGACAACCTGCGGGTGGAGAGGATTAATGACAGAACGGATATGTAGATACGCTCATCCATCCCATTGTATTCAAATTCGGGACACATCTATGACGGGCGGAGAAGCAAGCGACGTGGCATACTTGTGCAAGTACTGCGCTGCGTAGAGGAAGGAAGAATACGGAAGTGGAAAATAACCCCCACCTTCCAACCTCCATCCAGAAAAACAACTCTGTGCATTCAAAGCTTACTCGCCCTGAGAAAACTCCCACCGAATGATGACAAGTCGACGGCAGCCTCTGGATGGGCTGCAACTTCATTTTCAAGTCCCTCAAAAAAGACGTCTTGGGATGCCATTTCCGGAACGCATCTCTCAGCTCGGAAATATCGCGCGCCAAGAAGTGCGCTATACGCTCGTCAGCGATGATGTCCCACAATGACCAAGGAATCTGCGAGAAAGAAGGAAGAACGCTAAGAAATCGTATAGACGACGGAGGGAGAATTCAGTTAATTACTTCACAGTCATTCTTCTCATGTGCAGCATTGAACGGCTCCACTGGAAGCGCAGCGTCCTCAATCATCCCATCGTTCGTCGTGAAGAGATACTTTATGGGGAAGCTAAAGTAAGGATACAATCGTAAAATTACATATAATGCAGAGCAGGGAATACAAGGAAGAGCGTACGAATACCGTGATGTCGCCACTTCCTCATACGCAGTTGAATGGCCAACACCATTCAACGAACCAGCCGTGGCCTCGAAAGATGAGCTAGAAGCCCAGAATTAGGCATCCCCGAGTTTCGTGAACGGAGCAGGAGAACGAGGAGTTTTGAAAGGAAGTAGGATGAGCTGCGATGGATTGAATAAGATAGTAAGTAAGGTAAAGTCAACTTTCACCAAATAAATGATGAGCCAGACAGAATCTTACTGGTACGCATCGCCGTCGATATAGAGAGCGCGAAGGATAAGTGGATGAGATACTCATACAGCGGTGAAGAGGCCCGAATAGGTGGGCACTCCATCAAACCCACTTTCTGGCTCGACTTCTTCCGCGCATGCTACCACACCCACGGGCCACGTCAACTCTAGTCTCGTACCAATCACGTCCACATCGTGGTGGGTTGCTTAGTTGAGCCTAACGTCAACTCGTGGAATCTCTCCGGCTCGTCCAACTCCGATTCGACGTGGGTGACGTAAACCCTGTGGCCTGCCGCCTGGGTCGCCGGATCACCCAGTCACATCCACGGTTCCAGGTCCGTGACATGTTTGCGCCAAATAGCGTTGGTACTGTACTTAGGACTTTCCGCAAATGTTATTCTACCCTGTCCTCCTACCGTGGCCAATTCTCCTTCATGCTTTGGGACTAACGACCCTCGGTTGCACCATGCTGCTCGCAAAGCCTACTGAGAAAGCACCAGAAGACATCTCTACGCTCGGAATCGTGACGATTGCGCTCGGAATGTCATGTAAGCTATCTCTATCCCTGCTCTTGCAAACGACCTCTTCCGAACGACCCACAATTGCTAAACCGTAACGAACATACTCTAGATATCTCAACTTCATACATGCCCATGGATGAGAACCAGTTCCTTCACGCGAGCGCTCCCGTTAGGGTTTTGCTCGCCTCGTTGGCTGGCCTCAAGTGGTTGACGATCAGTAGGGAGAATGCAAGGCTGTATAAGAAGCGGAACGCGCTGCTGGGGGTTTTACTATATGATGGGCTGGGAGGTTTGGTTTTGGGATGGTATCTGGGGACCTTCAGCGGGAAGGTCGCGTCCTATAGGTGACTGCATCACGTACATAGTACAAATACCAGGCATTGCTACCATTTTTGCTTCAGAATCCTGGGCCAGGAATATTATCATCTAAAGGAAGCGAAGCGCACGGAGTTGTGAATGACCATCGCTTAACTGTTATATGTGCGTATAGTTCAGTATACGACTCGAATGGGTGGAATAGAATCTACATAGATTGAAATGAACTGAGTACTGTCGCCTCTGTCTTAACCCATAGCCCTCGGTCCCCTGAAAAAAGTATGGTTTTGTGCTTAGCTCTGTTCATCCACAACAAGACAAACAGCATTATATTATGGGGATGGAGAAGTGGTACTAGCCAACTTCAAATCATAGAAGCTGATGAGATGACGAAGCTGAACCCACAATGAGCAGCCCGGACGAGGCATCGCCATCGGCTAACCCAAAAGAAAAAGGCGGTGAGTATTCAAATATTCAGAGGCCATTAATAAATTCGGCTGGGATTGGCGCGAGGTCTGTCGTCGCGCACGAGCCCGAAGCGCAAGAAAGTGAAGCCCGCGTTGAGGCACTGCAGGTACTCCGGAACTCAGATATGTTGTTGGAGTGTATCCAATCCACCATCTAGAGCACAGAAACCCAGGCGTATAAGCCCATGAAGCTGTGGAAAACAACAGATGAGATGTGACACACGATTTCATTACTTATGGAAGGCATCAAAAACCTCTGGGAGGTAGGTAGGTAGGTAGGTAGGTAGAATTACACGGCTCTAGCGCGCGATCCAAGGCACCTACGCATTAGGTCAAAGTGGACGGATTGCGCGTTCTAGGGTCCCCACCTGTACGAAAAAACCTGAGGCTGCCCAGAAAGGACCGGTGCTGTATGGAGTATTTGCAACAGGACTTGTCTTTGGGCGGTAGGCCACAATAGTACTACTGGTAGACAGGAAAGGAGGGTGAACGCAGGGTGAACAGGTCCCTTGCTTCGTAAACCAACAAGTATTTGCTACTGACCGGATACACATATGCGAGGTCTGTGCATGGGTACAACGAAGGCGCCCTATGAATGCCATTGAAAAAGGGATCCAAGAATATCTCAAGGGCCCACGTAGAAGGCAGGCCTTCGGGCATTCTGCGAGGGCTCGATGACTTCGCTTCGGGCGGTTGTAGACGCGGCCGAAGGCGAAGACTATCAATGGGGGCTTGATCATGAGCTACTCGGCATATAAAAGAGAACGCAGCGCACGACTTCAAGGGAGGCCCTCGATGAGAACCTATCGTCTCCGGACGATGGAACCTCTCCGTCATGCGGGGAATCCTGCACTGATAGTAAGAAAGTATTGAGTGGCAAATTGCGAAAGAGCACACCGAAATGGCGATCGAGGCTATTGAAATCGGGGGCTGAAGATAGGTTCTCGCTCGAGGTAGACATTTGTGGCGTAAGGGAGTGAGTGGTACAGGGGTAGGATGTAGTCAGGAGCAAGAGGGAAGGGCAAAGAAATACCAAATAAGCGAATCCTCATAGCCAAACGGCGATGACTTGCACTTGTTGGACAAAGAGGATTTGCATTGATTTGGGGAAAGAGGTTTCGGCAAGGAATCCTGGAGAGTGTCCAAATGATACCACTTTGCGGTTTATCAACCAAGTTCGTTACGAGTCAGACAAAGTATCGCCCCCCCGCCGCCAATTACGAAACACTGGTAGAAGAGGATATGGAACGAGTTCACCGAAGATATCCAACGTTTCTCTGGTTACGTTGAGTATACAATACAGGCTCCCCAGCCGTCGTTTCGGGGTCCCGGTTTACGAAAAAAAGAGATGCATCATAGAGCGTGTTGTATGACAAATAGGATCATTGATCTTAAGTAATCATTTTTTAAATCACCGCAACTCTTATTTCTTTGTACGCCTCCACGACAGGCTGGCGCTTTACACCGCATTGAATGCAAATTGAATGCAAAGGTTTGTCAATAGAGGCTTAGTCAGTGTTGGCATATCCACTGGCGGACATGTAACGCCATGCCCATGTTTTCGTGGATATCCATGTGTTTGCCCATGCCCCACGGTCATGGTGGTGGGAATTCCCAGGGTTTTGATTGTCAGTCCTCCGCGTGAGCTCGAGAACAAACTTCAAATCGAGAACGGTTGAATCGGACCGGGCGGATCACGGCCTCGGAAACAGCACCCAAAGCCGCACCCGCGCACAAGGGGTATGCAAAGCCCAGATTTTTGACACAATCTTGAATTCGGACGTAAAATGAGCTGGGAAATCAGAATATGAAGTCCGTTAAAGATGCTTAGTGCGGGGTGTGTGTGAACTACTAGATAATCAAGTAGTCGCTTTCAATAGACTTTGTAATGTCTATTAGAGAGATACTATCAAATCCGACTTGCTTCACTTTTAAAATAACTACTTTACTACACTCAAACACCCAAATCAATGTTTAGTTGACTTAGTTCGTCCAAGGGGAGGATAATAGCTTTATAATATCGATACCTGATAGTAGGTGTGCGATAAAAGAAGGTGTTTAACTATACAACGGCTCAGGCAAGGCCTTAGGCGCGTTTATAGCCAATGGGTCGTTTTAAGTCCAATAGACTTGTGTAAATTCTGGTCTGGTACTCGGAAACTAGTGCTCTATGCACAAACTGCTAACTGATCTCGCTTTGTCTTGTTCTCCAATTGAGAAGATGGCTCTATGCCCTTTAACTTGTCTTTACTTGTCTCAAAAACTATACTTGTGGAAAGAGGCGCGCAGATGTCTGATCCGCCGACACTACAGTCCCTTAACAATGGCCAGAGGCGCGTAGACGCTTTGTCTACCGACACTACAGTCCAGGTCCCCAGATGTCCTTTGACAAAGGGTAGGTTTTGAACAAGTCACTTAGACAGGTTCCTTGGCTTATAACTCTCTTTACTTGTCTTGGCGAATCACTTAGACACGCGTTCTCGTCTTAACAGTTCGTTTATATCGTTACTTGGTTTCTTTTTATATTATGGGACTCTCGCTTTGAAGCTACTTGGTACTTAGAGGTGAAACACTTAAGATATAATTCTTAAGTGCTTGTATCTCGTGGGTGGTAAATTGCTTGTATTCTACGGTGTTACAGGGCTGCTTATATACTACTGAGACGATATATTATTACATAGACGCAATGACGAGAATATAGAGATTTCATGGGCATTTGTGCGCGAGCGGCGGCCTTGTGGAGTACAGTTTCCGTGCGCGTCCGCTCAATCATGCCTTTTTGGTTGGATCGGGAGCTCAGATCGTCGTCGGCTCGGCTAACTTAAGCGCCTAAGACTTACTCCTCCTCGACCGCGTGGTATACAGGCTCGTGACCTTTCGTTTTCATTGGTATCTTGTCTTGTCATTGGCTATCGACTGACCGGAGCATAGACGCGCTTACATCTCGTCGGAGACGCTCGGGCAATCCTCACCCGTTCTGTCCGTGATAATCCTCGTGATTAGGGTTGTAACCCTTTGTCCTCCGTACCCGATACTCTGGTACTCTCGGCGTGCATCTGGGATCTCGCTGTGTCGAGTTATGTACCCCGGAAATCTTCCTGTACCAAGTTATTACCCGATATGGTATGTGTTCCCAATTTGGTATCCCTTTGATCCGAGCTTTGATCGGCGTTGCTACAGGCGCGTCTATGGGCGTCTGCTTTACCCCGCTGCTCCACTGTCCTCGGTGCCTTCGGCAATGTCACGCGACCTGTCCTGTAGTGTGCCTAGATGTCCGTTCTTTAATCTAGAGACCCGCGCCCTCGCTGTATAGGCCGGATGGTTAAGATATTACTGAAAGGCGCCTATTCCGTACACTTCATTAGATGTATTGACTGTTATCTCAATAGTTACTAATGATAATGTCTTTAATTGACCGCGCATTCCTCGTTATCTTGCATAGTTTCCTCTAGTCCTTAGTAGTCTTGTCATTGTAATGTCCGGACTTGTAACATTTAGACTACATTGTAAGCTTTACTAAGTGCTAAAAATAGCTCAGGTAAGGAGAATAGTAGTCCGTTCACAGCTAGCCGCTCGCGGTCTCTTCATCTCCCCCCAACTTAGATATTGACTGTCCCCAGTCAACCATATCACACACTATCAAGGGCCTCTTTCATTTGTTTCTTCGTTCAACATTTGCCTATGCAATCCTTTAGGAGCGCCTATGTTCTCACGGCAAAGCTTGCCGTTGTAATGAGAAGCACGGTGAAGACTTCCTGCCTAGCAAACTTTCTTAAGTTGCCCACTCGTGTTCTAAGGTCTTTCCATCCTAGGAATAGTTTCCTTAATCGTTGCTGATCCTGATCATCGGTAAGCGCTTCTAATGATTCCGCTTCCTTGAAAGGCTACACAACTGATTCTATCAGGTTTTAACATATCCTGCTGCTTCTTTCTTGGTGAATATGAAGAATCGCACTCCGTCATAGTCATTCAGTTGCAATCGGTGACTCGGTGCGGTGTCTGTAGCTTGTCTTGGCCCGCGTATATAAACTGGGCTTTAGGCGCTCTTTTTAGACCCCAACACTTTTCGCACTTCCCAACCACCACTGTCAACACTCCTCATCTTATATCCTCCTTCTGTTTATCATAGCATCATGTCTTCTGCCATCTGTGCCTATTTGCAACCTATCTGGGACATTCTCCGCCGCAAACTCCTCATGTTTGTGCTTACACCGGATACTCGTCGCATTTCTGCGGCCTCGATGGCTCTTAGTGGGCTAACCATCCAGATGGTATGCTGTGCCTCATTATTTCTTCTTGAAGTTCTCGTCTCATCTCTCATCCGTGTAGGGTAATTACATGCGCGGGCTCGAGGTCACTAGATCTCCAGAGCCTGTCGCTTGCGTGCGCGTACGACGCTGGCTGTGTTTCCTGGCGCATGTCGCTGGTGAAACCCCTCCGCCGTTCGCTTTCTTCGCTGATTTCGATCCCTCGTCCGTGGTAAGTCATTATATTCCTTGCATTTTGTATCTTCACTTGACAATCCCAACTGTTCTTTCATAGGCGGATTTTTATCCCTTGCATCCCGAGGAAGTCTCAGATGCTGCTATGGATAGTGAACCACCCGTGTCCAACTACATCGGCCTGGCGCAGAGGTTGCTAGAGGCGACTTGGGTTCATTCCCCTGTCGTAAATCCCCTCGTCGCATATTCTCCCTCGCCATCACCGGTGCTTGGTGCGTATATTTTATGTTTCTCCCTGTTATATCTTTTGATTTTAACAAGTCTATTGCATAGCGGCAATCCCAACCATGGATCTTGATGAACCGCGTTTGTCGCTGTCTCCAGCTACCCCCGGTATGTATCGTTTTCGTGTTTTCTTTGTTTTTCGTTCTACCTAACTCCTTGGTCTAGCGGCCATCCCAGAGGTGAGGCGGGGCGAGACTCAACCGTCTCCGACGCCTATCCTTGAGGTAGTTGGACGTCCCGAGGAGCGGCTTCGCTGTTTTGTCGAGGTACCTCCTCGTTCTTCGAAGAGTCGCAAGGGAAAGGGCAAGGCTCGTGCGCGAACTCCGCCCCCGTCTCTCCCTCGTCCCCTCGTTACCCGTGCTT
>JADNRV010000299.1:0-58471 GCA_015499995.1 Flammula alnicola
GAATCCGCCAGTCTGGCTACAGTCTCCTCCATTTTAATAGTGTCTTCTCTTCGTTCGCCCGAAACTCCGCGAACCAAATCCTCGCTCATCCTTTCGAGCGGCTGTGAGGACCGTCTCGCTATGATAACCGCGGTTTCGATTACTTCCTTCCATTTGTAGCGATCTTCTACCCTGGTTTCTCCAGCAGCTGTTGTTGCTGTCGTCGCGCTTGTAGACGCTCCCTTTGCGTCTGCCAAATCGTCCATCTTGTCTTTCAGTCTTTGCTGAAATTCTTCCGACAGGCATCCTAAGAACTCCGTCACTAGCTCTTTATTCGACATAAGCGCTGGGGTCACCAACAGTTTTTCGGCTTCTGCAACGAACGCTCGTTTCAGACTTAATAGAGCATGAAGGTCTTGCCTAGGAATCCCATGCCGCCCGGCTTTCTCTGCGCATATCTTTTTGAACCGTAAAAGCGAGCCTCTTTCGAGTGCGGCAGCTTCTGGATAGCTTTTTATGACTTCATCTCTAAACGCTTTCCAGGCTCCGGCTTTGTACTCGTCAAATGCGCTCCATTCTGCTTCAGTTTCCGCTGGGGCATATTTGCCTAGTAGCCTTATTTTCTCCTTGTCATCCGTGATCGAATGGGTAGAATAGAGATCCTCCATGCGAGATATAAATCTCAGCAATTCGGACTCCTTGTCTGGATCAAACTTCGGCGCATCTCTTGTTCCTGGTGCTGGCATACCCATTTTAGTAGATCTAGTTGGTACGTTTGGCGCCTGGAAAAGTTCTTGGGTAATATCTTCCTCTTCCTCTTCTGGTGGGGAGGTCGCTCTTTGGGTAGGTACAGAAGACGTCCTGGATAATATCCTGCGAGGTGCGCTTTGAATATTATTTAAGGATCTGACTTTCTGGCTATAGTCCGAGCGGGTTTTCTCTTTCGAGAAAGGTTCTCTTTTCTTTGGTAACGGTAAAGGTAGGGGTTCTGTTCCTGCCCTTATAGAATTATAAGTGGTGCGTGCTGCTGGTGCTTTTGATGAGGAAGCAACTGCTGACGCTGGTTTATTGGTGCTCTTGTTCCCCTTATTAGGATTACTTGAGCCCTCAATTTTGTATGGTTTTCACCGTTTGAACGATTCAAATCCTATACAGGTTGAAGCACGACTTTCTGTACGAATAATCGACGCCTCTTTTACCACAACCTTGTATCAAATATCTTAGAAACCCCCCTCGCGGTGGGCTCCAGATAAAGATGCTTAGTGCGGGGTGTGTGTGAACTACTAGATAATCAAGTAGTCGCTTTCAATAGACTTTGTAATGTCTATTAGAGAGATACTATCAAATCCGACTTGCTTCACTTTTAAAATAACTACTTTACTACACTCAAACACCCAAATCAATGTTTAGTTGACTTAGTTCGTCCAAGGGGAGGATAATAGTTTTATAATATCGATACCTGATAGTAGGTGTGCGATAAAAGAAGGTGTTTAACTATACAACGGCTCAGGCAAGGCCTTAGGCGCGTTTATAGCCAATGGGTCGTTTTAAGTCCAATAGACTTGTGTAAATTCTGGTCTGGTACTCGGAAACTAGTGCTCTATGCACAAACTGCTAACTGATCTCGCTTTGTCTTGTTCTCCAATTGAGAAGATGGCTCTATGCCCTTTAACTTGTCTTTACTTGTCTCAAAAACTATACTTGTGGAAAGAGGCGCGCAGATGTCTGATCCGCCGACACTACAGTCCCTTAACAATGGCCAGAGGCGCGTAGACGCTTTGTCTACCGACACTACAGTCCAGGTCCCCAGATGTCCTTTGACAAAGGGTAGGTTTTGAACAAGTCACTTAGACAGGTTCCTTGGCTTATAACTCTCTTTACTTGTCTTGGCGAATCACTTAGACACGCGTTCTCGTCTTAACAGTTCGTTTATATCGTTACTTGGTTTCTTTTTATATTATGGGACTCTCGCTTTGAAGCTACTTGGTACTTAGAGGTGAAACACTTAAGATATAATTCTTAAGTGCTTGTATCTCGTGGGTGGTAAATTGCTTGTATTCTACGGTGTTACAGGGCTGCTTATATACTACTGAGACGATATATTATTACATAGACGCAATGACGAGAATATAGAGATTTCATGGGCATTTGTGCGCGAGCGGCGGCCTTGTGGAGTACAGTTTCCGTGCGCGTCCGCTCAATCATGCCTTTTTGGTTGGATCGGGAGCTCAGATCGTCGTCGGTTCGGCTAACTTAAGCGCCTAAGACTTACTCCTCCTCGACCGCGTGGTATACAGGCTCGTGACCTTTCGTTTTCATTGGTATCTTGTCCTGTCATTGGCTATAGACTGACCGGAGCATAGACGCGCTTACATTTCGTCGGAGACGCTCGGGCAATCCACGCACGTTCTGTCCGAGATAATGCTCGTGATTAGGGTTGTAACCCTTCGTCCTCTGTACCCGGTATCTTGGTACCCTCGGTGTGCATCTGGGATCTCGCTGTGTCGAGTTATGCACCCCGGAAATCTTCCTGTACCAAGTTATTACCCGATATGGTATGTGTTCCCAATTTGGTATCCCTTTGATCCGAGCTTTGATCGGCGTTGCTACAGGCGCGTCTATGGGCGTCTGCTTTACCCCGCTGCTCCACTGTCCTCGGTGCCTTCGGCAATGTCACGCGACCTGTCCTGTAGTGTGCCTAGATGTCCGTTCTTTTAATCTAGAGATCCGCGCCCTCGCTGTATAGGCCGGATGGTTAAGATATTACTGAAAGGCGCCTATTTCCGTACACTTCATTAGATGTATTGACTAGTATCTCAATAGTTACTAATGATAATGTCTTTATTAAACCGCGCATTCCTCGTTATCTTGCATAGTTTCCTCTAGTCCTTAGTAGTCTTGTCATTGTAATGTCCGGACTTGTAACATTTAGACTACATTATAAGCTTTACTAAGTGCTAAAAATAGCTCAGGTAAGAAGAATGGTAGTCCGTTCACAGCTAGCCGCTCGCGGTCTCTTCACCGCGGCAGACGCGCGTTTGTTGTCATTCGCTCGGCAAGAAAGCATATCTTAGAGTTGAATACGATAGATAGGATAGAGTAACTGGAGTTTTGGAGATGGGGAAAGGCCGTATCCTCCAACAGCTTATATATCCGTAGGAAGGCGACTAAAGCATCCATTTTCTCAGAAGAGCGAAAAGGAAAGAAGAAAGAAGAGAAAGAAAGAGGCAGGTGCATCACGGGCGATCGACACAATCTAGTGCAACGTGTCGAGTGTGAAACATATGAAAATTTACAATCAGAGCTTCTCCTGAGGGCAAGTATTCATGCAGGAGCGCCTCATACAAATTTCGGGGTAAAAAAAAGGGGATAGAACTCCCTAGGTGACAGGTGAATAATGCGACGCCAACACCAACGTAAGCGGGCTAGGTGATTGCTTGGTGACGCGAAGAAATCAGAACGACAATGAGGTAATGATGAGAATATGGGTCCACCACCCTAATCAAGCCCCAGGGTCTGATCCACAAAGCAGTCCACTATCTACCAAAAAAAAACCTGTCGGAGGAAAGACATGGAAGCACTTGAACACAGATGAGGCTAAGCAAGCAAAGAAAAGCACAACAGAGGACAGAGTAGGTAACGGCGAGAATGAAAGCACCACTCTCAGGAACGGCATGCATGCCGAATAGAAATGCTATGAGCGCCCCGACGCTACCCTGAATCCAAGGAAGAATCAAGAAAAAAGTAAACAAACAACCAAATTGTCAGAATAAATTGCTTCCCCTGGAAACAAGCGTGAACAAGGGGGAAAAAAAGAACAATTCAACGGCTGAATGGTTCGCCAATTAGTAAAAACCGAACTTCATTCGCAATTCTCAAAGTCCAGATATATGCAGCCAAAGACGCCAATACCACCTCCATTCCTCCACCCCCCCCAGATCACAGCAGGCATCACAAGACCATGGACCCGAGCTACGATAGCAAACTAGCAGGTGAGCGCTGTTCGACATGTTCAAGAGAGAGGTCCTGAGGTCGCACAATACAGTGGAACTGCTTCAACGCTATATCGACATGAGGAGTGCGCAGCCTGTAGTCGTCGCTGTCGGCCTCCAGCAAATCAACCACATGAAGGTATGTGAACCAGATTGTGTACAGGATGGCAGTGACTTATATAGGCATTCAGCTCAACGACTACCTATTCGCACCATTCAAGGATCCAAATTCGTGGAGGGTAGCACGAAAAGGAGATGACGAAGGCAAAGAAAAAGCCGAGGCAGTCTTTCGCCTCCAAGGTGTTTTGTGCGCCTATGATCTTCCGCCTCTACCAGCCGAGTAAGTTTACTCTGACCTAATAGAAATTTATGACTGACCCGCCACAGGAGGTTGACCCCGCAAGACGGGAAGAAAAAGAAGAACAATATTCAACATATTCACCTCCGTCAAAGCGTGACGCTCACCGGTCTCAGCTGCCCGGGATTCGAGCAAGCGGTCCAGTTGTTCAACGACACGTACGATGCCATGTCCAGGTCATTCTCGGGCGCTATGCTTCCCTGGAAAGGTGGCATGTACGAGGGGAACAGCTCATTATCCTTCCATGCAAGGTACTTCACCCTCCGTCGCGATGCACCTACCGAAAGAGGACTCGACTTTGGCAGCGGGGTCGATCCTAAAGGCCTTATGAAAGGTTTACTTGCACACAATATGGTGCACACAGCAGACAACAAGGTAAAATATTCCAAACGACTCGAAGAAAAAGGTCAAGTAAGGTAAGCACAAAATGATGGCAATGTGAAATATTTATATTCAACCGATGTTCAAACACAGGTATATCACCATTGAGCCGAAGACTTTTCAAGTGGGCAACATTGTTGAAATTTCTTTTGACTTCTACTGTGCACCGGTGAAAGGTAATAAGATTGTCTTTGCACCGCACCTCCGCAGTTTAACTTTACTGGACGACACCGTCCGAGCAAAAGCGGTGAGCATCTTTCAAATAAGTGGTAGAATGCAACAAACTAACACCAAAAATAGGCTGAATCTTTTTCAACCGAATTGAAGCCGTTCACACTGAAGAGGATGGCATGGGATATGCTAGATGGAGAGACAGATGACATGGAGCAACTGAAAAAGATGGCCTTGTGAGGTGGAAAGTCAACTACTGCGAAGAATTTTCCAAGTCCCTTTCCCTCCTTTTAATTTCGTTTGCTTTACTAGATTCAACAATTATATAGCCTCACACCAAGTTTTCTTCATTACAAATCCATCTCATAATATCATACGCATCTTTTGAAAAAAAAAGAAAGTACAATCTATCAAGCGATCAAGTGTAGGGATGGCCAACCGAACAAATCTCCGGAACACTTCCAGGCGAAATGCATGGCTTCATTCTGAACCTTCTCAAAATGATGCATCTTCTCGCGGTAGTGTGAATTGAGAATTGAGAATTGAGAATAAAATTGGCTGGCTACGTTACATAAGCAACTCAGGTAACTATGACTATATAGCGACCTCACCAGCTCATCGTGATATAATGCGGGAAAAGTAGAAGTTAAACTACAGCATAAAAGAGAAGCAAGAGATGAAAGGAAGAAGAGTCGACTACAGAATTGATACACGGAGTTTGGAAGAAGGTGATAGGGTAGGCACAATGAATGTAAGGTTAGAAGGAAGGGAAATAGGTATGGGACGGGTTGTAGTAGATGAAATGGTAGTATGACGATTGGAAGCGGAAGAAGTAGAAGAATAAGGTGTACTTACACGACGTACGGTACCCCAGATTCTCGCCGCCAACATTATGCAGCCGTAATGCCATTCCGAGGCCAGTCGAGCTCGAAGACGCGCGCCGCATGTATTTTGAGGTTGATTGGAACTCGACGACGGTATGATTTGGTCCAGAGCAGGGATCACTCCATAGTAAAAGAATGTTCTGTGGAGGGGCCATACCTCCGAGTCAAGAGTGAGGCCTTTCACCGTTTGGGTAAGCAATGAAGTGATATGCGCTGGCGTTTTGAAAGTGTCGGCAATTGCTCGAGTGGATGCCACTAGTTCGTTGGTGGTGTGACGTCTGTAAATGTCGAACCGTGGGCAATCTACGAAGATGTGGTGAGGATCTTCAAGGACGGAGCATCATCGAAGATCCTCATCACATCTGTGAGCTTTGGGTTTTCCTCTTCAAAGTTGATGTTGTAAGGATGCCAAATTGAACGGAAATCATAATGCGCAACTCACGTGGTCGCGTGGCCCCTTTTGAACATTATGACACAGTTGACATGAGTCAGCGTGTCATGGCCAGGACACGCTGACTCATGTCAACTGAGTCAGCGTGACCTGGCCAGGACATCCTGACACATCCTTCTGACATCATCGGCTTAACGGACCGGCCGCACCACGGACATCTTTAGGGGCTTGCTCATGGATACTCTTGTTAGATACTTCTCCTCACAAGCCGGGGAGCTAGTTAGGTACCTGACTTAATATGTAACGTAGTCAGCTTATAAATGTTACCATTACATTACCATTACCACTGCCTACCTCGCTGGTAATAAACAATAGCACAAAGTCAGGGCAACAGACAACACCATTGGTGTCCCATTCATTTTGGACCAAAAAAAAAAAATCAATATCGACGGCCAATAATGGGGTGTTGTCTGTTGCCCTGACTTTGTGCGTATTGTTTATTACCAGCGAGGTAGGCAGTGGTAATGGTAATGTAATGGTAACATTTATAAGCTGACTACGTTACATATTAAGTCAGGTACCTAACTAGCTCCCCGGCTTGTGAGGAAACAAGAAATGGAAAGTCGTGATCTCAGATATGTCGCGACAAGTCCAAATTAGTCTGTCTGCAATCAGTTTGGTCACGCATGGGTAACCATTCGTTGGGTACAGTTGAATATTTGAAGTTTAAAGTCATATCTATCGAGGGGCAGTGAGATCATTCGTCAATTCTTGTTTGGGACAGGGAATTGTTCCTGCAAGGGGCTTTGAAAATGTCGGGAACATCAGACACCACATTTTAAATAATGTATGTACGTATGTGTATGTACGGCTTGATCTGTACCGCTCTCAATAAATGGCACTCGCGGTGGACTGACCAACCAAACCGCACAGTTCAAAGTGACCAAACACCTAGAATAACCAGGTGAATTCCGACGCTAAATATTCACCTATCCCATTAGACCCTGCGGCAAGGTGAAGTACCTCCACCAGAGCGCCACATTCACCGCATTTGGAAACCCGGTGTTCGATAAACCAATCGAAAACATCGCAGCCATATATGCGATCTTCAAGAGAGCCATCGGGGATAATCTTGTAGAGGGTGACGTATGTTCGACATACGAAGATTTTTCAGCAATCGACGTCGCGAATCGATATTTTACCCCAAGAGGTGGAGCTGCATCCGAGGAAATCCGACCTCTGACTACAGAAGTGGACCCTAAGGGCTACTTAGAAAGGCAGCAGGCTCCACATATGTGCACACAGAAGAAAACAAGGTGTATTACCTCGAGAAAACTGGGAACGAGCAAAGCGGAACCGAGTGAGAGGCTTGATCAGTTGTAGCAATGCCCCCTTTGCTAAAACGCGACCCAGCTTTCGAGCAACCGGACAACAAATATTTCAGGTTGGCGATATTCTCGAGGTCCAAGTTTCATTCATTGCTATACCTATGCGAGACAACAAATGGAAGGTAAGGAGGAGCATTAGCCTTTTTGATGGGAGATTCACCCAGGTGAGACTACAGAACACACTGTGGGATACAACTAACCCAATTTAGGAAGCGATCATGAAGAGCTTGATACCAAACACAGCACCTGTCGAAAACGCTAAACCGTTGCTCAAGAGGAGGGTAGGATACAGGGAAGAAGAGGTGTCGATTACTCGCGCCAAGCTAACGGATGGAAATAGGCGAGGAAAAGGGCAAGGATAACAGTGAAGAGATGGACGACTTTTGATTAAAGAGACAATACCTACAACAGACAGTAACATAGTGAACATCTCAACATCGCCCCAGCGCAATATGAATAAGCATGCAGACGAGCTCACATCTCGTAACAAAAAAAGAAAAGAGACGGTGACCTGACTGCACAAGTAACCACCACCTGTTCGACGGGCGAAAACCTTAAAAGCTTCCGCCAAATTCGGTGAGGAAAAGTCAACGAAGCCAAATGCCTTGTACGACCTATAAATACCTCCCCCCAGATTCAGGAAAGAATCCCTCTACACTCTCTTCAAAAAAACGCAGCTCTCTCTCCCTCCTTTTGTACGGTTACCTGTATCACAGCCTCATCAGCGCGCTAACCGTACGGGCAGATGGCAGACGCACAGGCTGGTCACGCAATAATCATTTGCAGCAATGATGGCTGTCAAAGGACAAGCCTTGATACGGTGCTCTTGGTCTGCGCACGCTGCAAGACGCGATCATATTGTGTATGTAGGATATTCATTACAATCGGCATATTATTATTCTGAAGCGATATCTAACTACTACCTCCACAGGGAAGGGCATGCCAAAAGGCGCACTGGCAGAGGCACAAGCCCCTCTGTTCTGGTAGCCCAACTGCACCCTCGGTCCGAACAGAACACGATAGTTTGATTGTTGCATGGGACAGGAACTATACAAATCACATTGTGGCGTACGTCGCAGGCTCGATTTACAACACTTTCCTTCATGAGTGAGGGAGGGACGTTCCTGCAGAGATATGGGCCTGGTTTGCAAGCCGCTACACCGTCGAGATCAAACTACAGAAGGTCAAAACTGAGAAGAAGGTGCGGCGCGAAAACCGAGTGCGTTTCACAGAGGCAAACTTCGTAAGGGCAGAAGACGCAATTCCGCAACACGAACGACTGGTCCGCTTTCGAGAAGCAATCAATGCTCGACCTTACACTATCGCTACGATATATCGCCTGTTTGAAGGTCCTACCGCACTATGCATGGTCACTATCAGCCATGGATTCATATTTAATGCTCTGTTCGTGGGCGGAGTAGCACCCCCAACATCTTCGATCTACCAGAGCTTCCTGGAGAATGTAGCACACTAGCAGCAATCAAAGAATATGATGTCACTGCAGAAATATATTTATCATGGTTTCAGAGCCGAGAACTCAGGGTGGCTGCTGTCCTGAGGTGGTGGTACAAGTGGAAACAGGGTATTGAAACTGCGGTTCAGCGACATCAAAGGAAGAGTTATTCTCAGCGGCAAGACAATATCATATGGGCGACAAAATATAAGTACTACATTCACTGGCTGAAAATGATTTACCCGTGACTAACAATCAAGAACCTAACAACCAGCTCCAAAAAATCATCCACATTTTCCCAATAAATATGGTGGCTGGACGGACGGAATGGTCGAACTAACTGGTGTCCAATCCCATGCTTGCAGTCTTCCATCCTCGGGAGGCTTGCAGTTTTCCATCCTCGGGAGATAGGGTAAGATAGATCATAGCATCCATGGTAGGGTCGCAGTTCAGAGCTTCATCGACGACCTTATTCGTAGGTGGTGTCAACGACTGGGCCAAGTGGTGGTTTTTTTAACAGGCCCGCCAAATTGGGACAGTTAAGAAAGCTATCTGAGAGACTATGGGTGAGTAAAAGTGCTTGCGGAGAAAATAGGATTTGCTCACGGTACAAATAGGATAAGACAGGTCAAGGGTTCAATCTATGGCTGAGTCTAAAAGGTTATGTTTTCTTGGGAGGGAAAAAATCATCCCAAGGACCTGGGGTATTTTTTACTGGCGGGGCATTCTGCTTGGGGACAGGTTCACCTGTGGCAGTGGCTATCGTGCTGACAAGTGCCTTGAAAGCGAAGGCCTCTGTAGGACACGTACGAACTTGTTCTCGACACACCGGACAGGTATAGACAGGATGCGGTGGCATATGGTCTGCGATCATCGTTTGCACATATGGACGAGTAGCGAGATTTGGGTGCTGCATGAGTGAATGCAGGAGCTCCATGAACGCGTGGTTTATGCGTGGCGTGTTTCGATGGGTAGCCACAAATTTTGCTTTTATTACGTCGAACCAGTTTTGCAGGCATGACTGGCAGAATGAGTGGCCGCAATCCGGTAGGCTGAAAGGGAAAGGGGGCATGCCTAAACTGAGCCACTCGACAGTGAAGAACAAACCACAACGCACATGTAGGGTGTCCACATTCGGCATCTGCAGATCTCACAATCCAAGTGGTCCGAGAGCTTTGCTGCATCCTGAAAGGTCCGGAGAAGTTTTAGACACAGAGGACAAATGTGGTTCAAGAATAGAAATGCACCAAGATGACCTTTCCATCAGCCAGCTTTCGAAGGTCCTGGAGTTGTTGATTCTCTTCACGTACTGTCTCAAGCTCTCTCGAGGCTCGTTCGAAAGCCTTTTTATGTTTTACGCTTTCCTGCAATATAAAATGGACGATAAGAACAATTGTACTGAATAGCGGAAAGGTTGGTAGAAAAAGTACGCCAACTTAGCTTACCTCTCGTAGCTTGCTAATCTGCCTCCTGTAATCTGCAATAACAGATGGCTGTATCAGGTCTGGAGACTCGTCGTCTGAGGATATTTCAATGATGTCGAAAGTTAGTTTCTCGGTGCGCGTCCTTGTCGAACTTTGTCTTGGCGCGTTTCTGTTGGCTGGATCTTCGAGGTCTCGACATCGGAAATGGGGTGGGTGACATGGCCAACCTGATGGCAGCTTTGTGTAGGAAAGGGTTGAGGACGAGGAGGGATGCTTGAGGAACGAGTGGCAGGCATCGCGTTCGAAGGAATGGGAAGCAAATGCGATATTGGAATGGGCCGAGTGCTTACAACAGCAATCTGGTAAAACTTCAAGTTTTACCGGACTTTTGCAGGTATGGAAAGTGTTCAATTTTGACAACGGCAGATCAAATCTTAACCTAACATTTTGCCCACATTTTGCCCGTCGGCATTGATTAAATTTTGCCTTAGCGAAAATCCTTGTCAAAATATAAACAACGTGCCATACATTTTGCATCCCCGTCAAAATAATTGGGTCGCGGGAGTGGATCCCCAGCTTGTGAGGAAATAAGAAATGGCAAGGAGTGTTCTCAGACAGAGCAGACTATATGTTAAGCTTAGTCTTGGCGGGTAAAGTACAAGAGCAAGTACACTCAGTAAATAAGATATGTTGCGACGAGTCCCGAATTAGAATGGGTAATCGTGGTGGGAGATCGCATGGGTAAAGCTGTATTCAATGCAGAAATAGAATAATAGGGCTGCCAACAGGGTTTTGTTTGAATTGCGGGTAGTGCCTGTTGAGCTATGATTTGAGTGGCTGAGTGCATTTGATTTAAGAGAAGAAGGCAGAAATTCATTTTCACTGTAAGGATCGTCAAATTAATATATTGAGAAAGTATCTACTACATATGCAGTGTAAAGTAAATACTACAAGCAGCAGCCTTGATCGGCACGCGCTCTCGCAGCTTTGGTGTTCATGGCAATTGGGGGAGATCTCGAGCCCGGTTCTACCTGTAAAAGCAGGAGTGAAGCTATTAGTGAGGTCGTACGGGTTGGTTTGCCACATACCTCTGTTCCGAGTCCTTCCTCACTGATCTGGTTCAGTGCTGTTCCATCGTCGACTTCGCCACCCATACCAAGGTACGGGGTGGTGGCCATGCACCTGGTGGCATTCGCCATCTCCCTTGTCCTCCTTGAGCCCTCCCCCGCCGGCATGCATGGGTGGACCTCGTCGTGTAGCGGGTTCGCATTCGGCCGGTATTCTTGCTGTTGCGGGTGCCGTTTCATGGTACAGCGCAAACGGCAGATGGGCGGGCAAACGTGATGGCGACGACGAGGGCTATGGTGGTGGAGGAACAGTACCACCTTCCGTTCTGTGGCACACTCTTCCTCTTCTCCTCGTCGACGCATTATCGTCATCCTTGCGTCCTCTCTCCTCTGTGTTTCTCTGTTTCCTTCTCCCTCATCCAAAGACATAACGATATGTACCTCAGGTTCGTAGCTGCTGAACAGTCCGTGCCAGATAACTTGGCGTCGAAATACATGCGTGACACCAGACACGAATCGTCTTTGGACTTGGCACCAGTGATGACCATCTCGCCCGACGCAAAGATAAGCGCGGTGATGATCTTCGGGTCACGAATATGCATGATAACAAAACGCTAGACGCAAGCGAACCATGTCCCTGCCAAAAGTTGTGAAGGAAATGTGAAAGGAGGGCTCCAAACTGTGAATCGCACCTGCTAAAGTTGTGAATCGACGGCGAAGTCTGTGGAAGCATGGGCGCTGTGGAAGCATGACGGCGCTGTGGCAGAGGCGCTCTATCAGAATATGTACGCCGCTACTTTGCAAGGCTGACAAATATCACGTGTTAATACTCATGTGACTATAGATAAGATAAATCTGTCCATCAAACAAACATTGTACAAAATTTCCCTCAGTTTTGATGCCAAAGGGTCCTCCTGCAGAAGTCGGGTTAAAAACGAAGCCCCTAAAGGGTCCTCGTAAAATATGACATGCAATTCGGTTATTCAGATCTTGAACCATGCAATTCGGCAAATAAGAACTTTCCAGCTTGCAGATGTTGAAGCGCAGCTGGTCCTTCATGACTCCAAGCGATGCAAAGGACAGACCTTGTTGTATGGCGGACACGTCAACATAGAATTCACCGCTGCGCGACTGGTCTGTGAGAAATTCGCGGAAGGATGCGTGGAGGGGACGGACAGGGATGGAGGAATCAATGGTTCCATTGAGGAGGGAACCCATAGGCTTCACGATCAGATCAACTGGGTGCAGAGAGTCCTCGTCGGGAAAATAACGCCTCATCGCGTTCAACGAGTGGAGACTGAGGGACTCCAGCGTTCCAAGTATCTGACCCATGGCGGATCGGAATCGATTCAGGATCGTGTCACGGCGAGGGTGTTCTGGAGGAAATATTGCCCTCAAGGTGAACATGTACATCCGATCGAGTAGCAAAACCCTATCTCCTGGCGCATGAGACATGACGGCGTCAAGTCGTTCCTGAGGAGTCAGTCCTGGGTAGTCGTCGCCTTTGATGTATGCGCATGCCAATCGTGCCCACTCAAAAAGGCCGTCCGACTCGTGCGCCAAAGACGTCAGATGCGTCCTGTCGGTGAAACTGTCCATGATATCCGCGATCTCGTGGGAGACAAAGGAAAGGATGTCACGTTCTGTGGACGCGCGTGAGATGCCATCCATAGACTGTGGATAGACATGCTGGACGTCCCCCAGGGTATTGCAAATGTCTGGCAGAGGTCGGGAAGTTAGAAGGATACGCAAGTTGGGTGGAAGCTTCAATATATGGCTATCGGCATCGTTCAGCTTACCCGCGAGGATTCGCAGGAGTTGCTTTCGTGAATCGGCTCCACCACTTTCGTCCAAGGCGTCGATCACGATCAAGATCGGTCCTACCATTGCCTCGGAAAGCTGTTGCGCAGGTTTTACTAACAACTCTTTCCATTGCTGCGTGATATCCGTGGTGTTCTTCAAAACAGTTGCGCGACGTACAGCGTCTGCGAGAGCATGCCGTATTTGTTCGTCACGATCAGCGAGGTCGAGCGCGATGGTCGTGAAAATCTTCTCATGGCGCAGGTCGCCCCCTCGGTTGCGATCAAAGCAGTAGCACGACCCAAGGCGCCCGAGCTCATGGAAGCGACGCGCGATAGTGTGGGCAATGGATGATTTGCCGGTGCCAGCGCTACCCGATAACCAAAACACGCGAGCAGCGTCATCTTCAGTGTTGTTGATCCATGCTGTGATCTCGTCGAGGATTCCCTGACGGGTTCCAGCCAGGCAAATTTTGTCCATATTCAGTCCTGCGCCTCCTGCATATGCCATGCCACTCAGGCCAACATCATCAACTGGATCGGGAGCGTCGGAATACATCAGGAAAACAGAAGCACAAACACTTACTAATGCCTTCGACGGTGCTTAAGATACGGTGCGTGACCAACACAGTCTCCCGTACTACTTGATCGCGAAACTGTTGCATAAGATCGTCGAACACGGTGTTATACTGCTGTACTCTGATGTCTGCTTCCGAGATGAAATTTTTGCCCAGTCTGCTCCCTGAAGAAAATGGAGGTGAGGATGACGCAAGCGGAATGATCTTTGTTGTTGACTTACAGTAACTCTTGGCCTTGGCATAGTCTCGAAGGAAATATGCACATTCGAGCGTCTGCTGGCAGATGCGTGTGATCACGATATGCATTGATTTTATGGTTTCCAGATCCTCCTGTGTGATGAAAATATACACGTTCTCCATTTTATTTAAGAGAGCGGAGATAGACTCGTCGCGAGCGTTCTGACCAATAATCATCTGTCATAGAGAAGTTGACTACCTCAGACACGGTCTGGGATGCTTAGCGTAGGATGCAAAGACTGACCTTAGAGGCAGAGGACAAGACAGCCCACGCGGCCTGGGCGTAAGGATGAATCTAAACAGTGGAATTAGCTAGCTTACTGTGCTCACAATGCCAAAGTTTCATACAGTTGCAATTTTGTCCACGACGGAGTTGAATTTAGAAAGTGTACCGAGAATCTTGGTTACGAGGGAGTCGACTTGAGCCGTCGTATCCCCTGCAGCGTTGATGCCCTGCGCTGCGATATTCACGGGACGTGCAATGGAATGCATGCTGGTAACATCCTCACGAGCATGCTGGAGTTCTGCATCCACTGCCGCCCGATCCAGCGCAATTTTTCCGTCCGCTCTTTGGAAGCTCTGTATACGTCATCGGTTAGGAAGAGAGAGCTAGTACGGACAGAACCATAGAGCACCTTCGCGCCGTCAACCAGAGATCCCACGCCTGTCTTTGAGTCTATTACAGTGTTCGCCTGAGAGACTTGCTGGGGGTTCGAACCCTGCCAGCCATGGTTCAATATGTCATGTTTTGTTGGGGCAGGGAGGGACGCCACGCACCTTATCAGCGGAAGATGGGTCTTCTTTCCTGAACATGTCCACAGACATTGAAGAGGCTGGGATTGAAAGGCTGCCTGAGCTCCCGCGTGGAGGCATGATGCGTGAACGGTCCTGCTCAAGCGATTAGGTGCAATCAGGTTGCTGCTATGCACCCTGACTTACTTCATTGGACGGGGGACTATGTTCGCCTACGACGTTCGCGGGCGCAGTGCTACGGCTCGAAGAGCCTCCGATGATTTCGTGAGAAAACTTTCCGCGAGCGTCAATATTCATCGACTGCTCCTCCGGTTCGGAATCGAGACATAGATCGATCTTTAGACAAGGTACGATTGCGGCGCCAGTCTTATCCTTCAGATCAACGGCCGCATCTAGTCAAGTCAGCTCGGGATGGAAATGCAAACAACCAACGTACTCACTATTCTCGAGTAACTCGACGACTTTGCTGATATGCTGCCCGACTAGATGGTTGTTGAAAGGAAGGCTGCTTCGACGATAGATCACGATCTTGAACATCGACGAGGACTGGAACGAGCTGATGGCAGGAAGTTAAATACTGATTAATGACGGCTTGACCAGAATACTGAGAAAGACAACGCGCATAGAGGAAACTCACAACAGATGCTCCTCTTGCCATCGTGGGGGTGGTACGCTAGGCTTATTCCCTGACTTTAAAACTTCCTTGTCGTCCACGTAGACCACTACGAAGAAGTCTGGTCGTGCATTTGACTTCCTTTTCTCAAGGTCGCCTACGACCTCGATACCTATCGACAATATCAACAACAAGAGCAATCTATAACGACCACAGTTTCTTCTCACCTCTTAAGCGGGCACGATGCAGTATTGCAGGAGGTTGCTCATGATTGGCCATCTCGTGAGGGTTAGGGTGTGTTAGGAATCTCGGGCCTTTGATGGACGTCTTGAACACAGTGTGAGGAGTAAATGCACTCGGTGTCGAGTCTCGACTCGATGAAGGGAGAGTGGGAGAGTTGTAATCTACGCAGCCTTCAGGTACACCAGGTGCCACGTGCATAGATGCACTGGTTGTTGTTCTGCTCGGCTAACGTTGTGATAACTACCCTTGCTTTGCCTCTACTTCCCCCATCTATTCACCTAGTATGACCGTTGTTGAGTTGGAAGGGTGCGTATGCGAGGACATGATCAGAAAATATAGCTTTTCTCCGAACGTCATTCACTCGGACGGGATGATAGGCCACGCGTGATACGATTGTACTTCTCACTGCTGGATCGACGGGTCACTTGGGGTTCGCAATGGGTTCGTAGGTTCTGGATGGGCTCTGCGTGATTCCCGGATTTCGAACATTTACACATTGAATCGCCCTTCGATGGACGCAGGTTCCGTGGCAAGACGTCATTTGACGCGGTTTCGCGACAAAGGGGTGGATGAAGTTCTGCTAAGATCTCCGAAATCAATTCATCTCGAGAGCGACTACTCTGCGAAGAATTTGGGTTGCTTGCTTTCAACTCAAATGAGCGTCATTCGAATCCAATATTCGAGACACCTACAACTTGCTCGCTCGGATGTGCACGCATCTAATGTCATTCGCATCTTCAGTGGCCACCGCGCAATCATGGGATCAAACCGGAGGGCCATATCCTGAAGATGTTGTTTTAGACGCGAAATACGCTGTGCAGAGTGGATACGGCCACAGTAAATATGTGACGAGCTGGCAAGTCTGCACTCCCTCACTTGAACTTTAACGTCATTGGTAAGGGTCTTCCGCTGCAAAAATGCTGAATCATAAGTTTTACATTGGGCATATGGTGCGGCATGTAGCGTATGCTGGGTAATGACGATGGAGAGCAAAAAGCAATAAAAAGAAAAAGACGGCGCCCAACGAACAGTCCAAGGTTGGCAATGGCGATCAACCTCCCACCGATGCCAGCATGATGCGATGACGATAGTCGATCGGCATGGTCGTGACCTCTAGAATTAAACCTTTTACTTCTCGGGGTTGGGGT
Organism: Flammula alnicola; assembly: GCA_015499995.1. Lineage (NCBI taxonomy): Eukaryota > Fungi > Basidiomycota > Agaricomycetes > Agaricales > Strophariaceae > Flammula > Flammula alnicola. The sequence goes on from JADNRV010000299.1 coordinate 16,860, forward strand.
TCCTATTCGGATGAGCGTATGTTAGTTCAAAGTTGCAAAAAGTAGAGATATAAAGGACGAGGAGCGAAGAATCAGATAGGAGCGAAAGACGTTAAGATGCTAAGCTTCAACACGATGTTTCAGAGTGAACTATGCAAATGGTGTTTTCATCGTTTGGGTGGGGTCGAGCGATCGGCTTATAGCCAAAGTAACGGGGCGAGAATTGCGCGGCCGAAACAATCGACAGAGAAATCAAGGACAGCAGAAACTCACATTCTCCTCTTTCCGCCTGGTAGTGTTGTAACATTGACGAAGCTGTTACAAAGAATCTGATCAGAAAAATGCCGCGCAAAGGCACAAAGTAGCTGTACGCACCGACGGTTGTAGAGAATGCGCTTCTTGGCACGACCCTTAGGTGTCTTTTTCTTCTCTTGTTTGTCGACCTTAGGTGTCTGCGACTTGACTTTACCAGCGCGGGCGAGAGAACCGTGGACTGTCCATCGAGAAAGATACCAGAGCCATCAGCGATGTGCAGATCGACGGAAGCAAGGGCATAGTACCTTTTCCCATATTGTCTTGAGGATGCGGTTGACGATGAGGACGATGATGAGAAATGACTTGAAAACTGTACAGTTTAAGAAATTAAGGTTTCGCAATTTGCCGAATACTCTCATGTGATCCGGAGCGTGCATTCTATCTTTAATGACGTCCAGCATCGCCCGGTTCCCACAGCATGCTGTCGCTGGTCATTACAACCTACGAAAGGCCTCAAAACCAGAGAAAGCGGTTGCAGGCTTAACGTCGACGTCTTGGGAGCGGTGATCGATGTTTGGTCTACGTCTTCGGGCGGCCGTGTGCTTTCATCTGAAACCTGTCGGCAAGAGAGTGGCAAGACACTCAATTTCTCGTGGGGCTCGGTTATACGCAACTCAGAAAAGCGGTCTAGACGTCTCACACTCGCAGTTTCTCGCGGAGGCATCTCCAAAGGCAAAATGGGGTGAGGAGGTGAGTGGAAGATCGAAGAAGTTGAAGAGCAAAAGGCGAGTAAGCAGGCAAGATGAATTAGATGGCGTGACAGATAGCAGAGGTAAGCGCTCGTTTTCCTACTAAAATTTCAACTTTTTTCATTGTCTTTACGCGTAGGAAAGCTATCCCCGACCTCTTCTCACCTCTTCAAACTCGTGCTACCTTTAGGAAACCTCTCACATCCGTCCAACGCACGGAAACGGCCTCAAGGTACCAACCCAAACAGGTCGAGTACATCCGAGTTGAAGAAAATACCACCAACTATAATCCTTCTCCATCCTTCACAGCCCTTATCGCACGTAAGCCACCTCATCCTCGCCTCTCTCGCCCCTGCGACACCCACGATCTCCTTCCGGAGCAAGTCGTCAAATGGAAAGGTATTCCAGTGGTCAGACTCCACGGACCTGGGCGATTTCATTCGTGACGCAGCGCGCGCCGCAGAATTCACCATATGTATCTCATACGGACCCGAATCTGCAAGGCGAAATACTCTCGCTGCAGCTGACCAACGAGACGGTCGTACCACGTCCGTCGACCCCGTCAAAAAATCTGAATCGGGTGCAGACAGTGAAGTCAGAGAAACCTTCCTCACCGTCTCAGTACCCACTTTCGCGGACCGTACACGTTTCTTGAGGAGGCGGCTTATTTTTATCGAAGGGCGCCTGCATGACATGGAAGGCCTCAAAGCGAAATGTGAAGAGGAAGCGCATCGCGGTGCACGAAAGATGGCTCTCGGAGGTTTTGCAATGCTCGTCGTATATTGGGGTGCAGTTGCTCGCCTCACGTTTTGGGATTACGGCTGGCAAGTGCAGTTCAACTATAGACGCTGATAACGAAAATAATAATTGCCCCCAGGGACATAATGGAGCCCATAACCTATCTTTCCGGTTTATCTACAGTTATTCTTGGATATCTTTGGTGCGTACGATCCATTATCTCGAAGGACGTTAGGAAATTGACTTATGATAAACTCAGGTTCCTCTATCAAGGACGTGAAGTTTCATATACCTCGATTCTCGCACGCAGCGTCTCCGCACGACGCGAAGCACTATACAAGACACGCGGACTCGATATCGAGCGTTGGATGGAGCTCGTTAGCGAGCGTAAGGCCATCCGGGCGGAAATCGGGCGAATTGCCCGCGATTATGAGGGGGATGACGACGATGACACGGCTTTAGATGATGAGGAGTTCTCTCAGGATGATGATGGTGATGGAGACGGAATGGTGAGTAGCAGGAAGCATGTGATGGACGAGGGGACGGAAGAGGAGGAGAGTCATAGGAAGGTGGGGACTGCCACGGATGGAAAGGAGGGAAGGGATATATTGTCGGTCTTGGACGAGGAGGACGAGAGTCTCGATGTGGATGAGAAGAAAGGGAAGAAGGAAGCGCGTAAGGCAAATTTTGCGGGACTGTAAAGGTATGTAAAATACACATAATAATGGAGATCATCAACTTAATGTAAACCCCGCGTGCATTACAGGCATAGAACTAGTACAGTGCTCTTTGAGTGTATATTTTATACGATGGTCAGGTACGTACTTTAGACGACTAGACCGGAGAGCACGATACTGAACTAGCCATGTCGTTGAAGTTTACGCTTCCCGAAGGACCAGGAACATTGAAGAAATTCCAACTGCCGGGTGTAAGGACGACTGCATCCCCATCGGCACAGTTAGGTTGGCTGAGGTCGGATATTTGAGTTCACTTAGCAGAAATCACCTCGAGAAAGTCCACTCACTCGAAGAAGGTGCAAACGAAGCCATCAGGAACCGTGGCAGAAGAGACTCCATTGTCGAGGAAGGAGAGGCCGCCAGAGAAATCTATACATTGGTCGGAGACAATCGGTATCGCGACGCAATTGGTGGGATTGTCTAGGTTTTCGCAGACGTTAACCGTAGCACCTATGCTCTATAATTTGATTTGCGATCATGAACAACAAGAATCAGCTATGGCGAGAGGCGCACAATGCTTACAGTCGTTCTGGGTACGAGCTCGGTGGGAACAGCGAGCACAGCGGCAAAGAATGCGGCACTGGTGAAGAGTTTTGAGGAAAACATGGCTGAAGGCTAGGCTGGTTGTCAATGTTGCTCAACTGTTCGAGAATGCACGAAGCAGCCTCGCTTTTATGGCGAACCAAACAGCTATACGGATTAGTTACGAGCGCGAACTTGTTTAGAAACGGCATGCTTCTCGACTCTCGAATCAATTTTAGGCGGCATGCTATTGAATTTGTACTTCATATGAAGTGGATCGACTCATCATCGACTGAATATCGGTAGTGTACGAAGTCTGCCTATGGGAGACTAAATATGTACTAGGAACGTACATATGTCTTCTCTGTCCAAAGTGACTTGCTGAATGAATGAGACCCGGCGTGTTATGTAATCGCGAGGGTTGGGATAAATTAGCTATAAGTATTAGTCCCTTCGGTCCATATGATGCAGAGCACAGTTTGCATATATGATCGTCGGTGTCCTTTTTTTTTATTCTGTTTTTTCTTCTTTGGTGACCTTTCTTATCGTATATTTATGAATGGACTCTCGCTGTGGAGATGTTGGAACGGCAATCGACGATAGTTACCGGTTACCAATACCATCACTACTAAGCGGCGACGCACCCGCAGATTATCCCGCTCAACCTCAGGCTCCTAAAACCACCTCTCGTATCTCGAGGACGACTTATGTGAGGGGGAGTTGATGTGAAATATGAGGGAGGGTGGCTGTGTTGATAAAGCAATAGCCAAATAAACAAGTGAACGGGTTCTCCTCTCGATAGAGAGGCTGGCAACTTTGGGCTTCGGCTATCCCTCGGGCACCAAATAAACCTAGCCCTAGGGTTACATTTAAAGATTTTTTCGCCATCAGGTGGCCTTGCCACCACGCTATTTGAGCTAAGTATTTCCTCCACAAAATCACCACATTGCTGCAAGCTCCGTGAAGTATTGCTCATAATTATAGTAGTCCTGTCTTACTAATAGAAAGACTATTGGAGACCAAAACAACATCTGCTCCTGTCGGTGCACAGGCATCCTTGTGACTGTAGGGCAACTTTGGTCTTGAAACAGCAATGTCACTTCTTGAATATGTGCAGGCATAAATCCGTGGGCCTCGGTTGTGATTTGGAGTCTTTTTTAATGTTAGAATAAGGCTTGGGGTAGTATTTCGAAGAAAAGGGTATTATTTCCATAATAGTCAACGCGAATACTCATCGATTGATGCGGTGGCGAGGTCACCTGACGATGAAAAAATCTTTAAATGTAACCCTAGGGCTAGGTTTATTTGGTGCCCGAGGGATAGCCGAAGCCCAAAGTTGCCAGCCTCTCTATCGAGAGGAGAACCCGTTCACTTGTTTATTTGGCTATTGCTTTATCAACACAGCCACCCTCCCTCATATTTCACATCAACTCCCCCTCACATAAGTCGTCCTCGAGATACGAGAGGTGGTTTTAGGAGCCTGGCTCAACCTTACAACAGAGGATCATCGATTACGCGATGAGTCATTTTAAAATTTCAACTTTAAGGGCTGCATATCGTACTGCAGAACATCAGTGATTAAATCCCCTCAACAAAATGTCATTTATCAACTCGTACAAGGCGCCAGACATCGCCACAGCCGGCATTTCGTTTCAAGATCCATACGACCTTAACAGCAGCATTCCTGTTCCACCACTACTGGAGACAGAACGCGTCCAACTCGTCCCTTTTAACCCTGCCATACACGGAGAGCCCTTCTACACCGCCTTCGCCAAAGACCAAGCCGTCCTTGAAAAATATCTTCCAGGATCATGGCCCACCTTCGACTCCTTCCTCTGGTTCCTCGAATCCTTCGTCCGACAAGACACTGGCTCCGTACTATTCGCCATCATCGATAAAACAAAAGCAAGCGACGATACGAGGATCGCGGGCCGCATCGCTGGCGCCATCGGGTGGCTTCACGGCTCGCCACAAAACCTCTCGCTCGAGATCGGACCGGTCATAATCCTGACCGAGTTCCAGCGGACGTTCGTGTCGGCCAATGCCATCGGGTTGCTATTGAAGTATGTCCTCGATGTTCCGTCGGAGGGCGGGCTAGGGTTCAGACGCGTGACGTGGTCCGCAAATCCATTTAATGTGGCGAGTATCGCAGCGGCGGAGAAGATGGGCTTTGTGAAGGAAGGGGTGATGCGGTGGACGTGGGTGCTGCCTGTTGGTAAGGAGGGAAAACCAGTGAGTGAGAAGAGGGGTGAGGGTAATGGACGCGATAGCGTGATGCTTTCTGTATGTTGGGATGACTGGGATTCTGGAGTAAGAGAAGTTGTAATAAAGAGAATGGAGAGGATATAAAAATAGTAGGTAGATTATAAATACTTATATATGTAATCTGTTTAGGTACAGTGCAAATTGAATATGCAACGGGATGTCAGTGAAACGTTGAGGCGAGCCCCCCCACGAGCAGTTCTTTATCTGACCCAACTAGCATACTCTACGCCTAGCGACGTCATTGCATGGTTTTCAAGAATCCTGTTTGAATTGTTGAATAATGAATCCTCCTGGGCCACTGAACCATGCGCGACGCGAGAAAAGGATCCATAAGATACTATTAGTATTACAATTGTCCAGTAGTTGGACGAACGTAAGCAATTTCATGTTTATGCAGTGGAAATATTCACGACGGCTCCTTTTGTCAAGGCGCAACTGTATGGGCAGAACTACTAAAGTCCACAACTTCAGTCAAATAAATATAGCAAGAAAGAGAGTAAGAAAGAAAGAAAAAGACTCCGCCTAGCGCCCCCCCCCCCACAGCGCAAGTTCAAATATGATTAATAGGCTTGAGTATCAAAGGCATTTGATTACCGGCCTTCGGATTTGATTTCAAGAGAGGCCGCTGGACAGCAAATGCGTTCTTTATGATATCACTCGCAGGGACAGCCAGCTCGAACTCGAACGCCCTGATAAGGGTGAACAGCAAGGCCTTCATCCTTTACATGTCATAGCCACTCAGTATTTCACGCAGGGTGATAATGATGAAAATGAGGACGTACTCGACGAGAGAGAAACGATAACCGATACAGGCACGAGGTCCACCAAGAAAAGACATCATGTTTCCCCAGACGCCAGGAATCGTAGTTGCAGCCTCCGGGGTCTTTTCCCATCGTTCTGGTCTATTTGCAGAATAGGTATAAAAGTATATCAGAAGTTTATAACCAACCTCGCGTGGTAAGAAAACCTACTTGAACTCCAAAGCGTCTTCACCCCAAATTGATTTTGCCCGATTCATAGCAAGGATAGGAATGAGCACGGTTTCGCCTTTCTTGATCCTACGATGAGAAAATTCGCATTCAGAAAGCTTGGTAGTGGCCATTCAATTAATATATCTCACTTGATTGCATCCAACTTGTTTCCATATTTATCTGTGATCGGCTCGCTCAATGGCAATATATCGTCTTGCACAGCTACACGCGTAGTTGCTGACACAGGAGCATGCAGACGCAGGGTCTCTCGGATAACGGCATCCAGATAAGGCAGGGCGTTCAACTCGTCCATGCCAGGGTTTTCAGTACCGACTTGAAGAAGTTCGTCTCGAAGTTTGGTCTGCGCCTCAAGATTTTGGGTCAGCGCGAACAAGGCCCACGTGGTCGCATTACTGTACATAGTTCAGCGATGGATTTTCTCGTTCAGTGTTGTTGCACGCACCTTGTCGTCTCGTGTCCAGCAATCAAGAATGTTGGCACCTCTATCCTCGTACATGGGTATAAGCTCAGAGCATGAAAGTGTGAAAATAAGAACTCACGAGCTAAAACGTCTTCATCTGCCATGCGCTGACTAGGTGGTAGGTCTGTAGATGTGTTCGCTCTGACGAGCAAAGAAAGGAGGTCACGCCTCGTCCAAGATGTTTTGTTGTCCATGACGGCAGCCTTGCTGTCGCTCAACAACTGGTTCCCGATCCGGTCCATGCTTTCCGCGGCACGTTTAGTGCCAGCATCGCGTTCATGTCGCTAAATATAAGCAAAGGCGGATTAAAAGGAGTGAGAGACAACCCACAGGAAACAACGTACGAGGAACCGGAGTACAGGAAACATTCCTCTGAGTGTTGGAATGATTGACCTTCTTGTTCTATATCGGAAGATGGCAGTAAATGCCTCGTTTAGCTCATTCTTTTCACCGGACAATGCATCGAACTTGTAATTAAACCCTGAATGGAGATCCAGGATTGTTGCGGCATTTCAAAGAACATAAATTCGTACCGGCTAATCCGATGACATCCAGAGTCATTTTACTGAGCCAAGAGAGGACTTCAACACGACCATTGGTTCCTTCCTTGTTGCTTTCTTCTTCCCAAATGTCTCGAAGCTGTGGTATGTAACCATCAAACACCGTCACAGTCGTCCATACATGATCGAAAAATACCTGTATCGACTTCTGGACAAAGATTTCTGTCAATCCTCGTATTTGAGCTGCACCAAAAGCAGGGTTCTGGAAAGAGATTTCCGTCAGACTTCAAAATAATTATGGAGTAACGAATCTAACCATGATCCTCCGCTAGAAGCAACATACTCGTAAGCTGAATCTTCCTTGTATTGATAGGCTGAACGACGCACCTGCTGTTTGTGTTTGTCCGCCTCAGCAACCAAAAGCCCATTACCCAAAATTTTTCTGAGATTGTAGCGACTTTGTTCACGCTTCTGGTAGATATAGTTGTTCATCAGGACATGATTTATAGCCTTCGTGTCAAGAGTATAGAGATGGTTTATCTGCGGGACACATAAGCAAATCTTCATCGAAGCAGACCACTGGGAGGGACCCACTCCAGCGTATTCCTTGTATTTGATAGTTGAACCGTACTGCTCGACCCACTTCTCATGGAGCACTGAGTTTTCCTGCATGAGTGCCAATTAGCATGCAGATCATCAAACCGATAGATAGCGGCACTCACAGCTTCCCAGATCTCCTTCATGTTCCCGTATATAAAGCTGGGACTCGCAGGACCGGGAAGAACACGCAAAGGCGAAGTCCATTGGTCATAGAGGAATTTGGCGATTTTGTAGAGACCGTAGATCCCCAAAATTGCAAGCAGCGAGACTGATAGTTCATAGGCCATGGAAGTCGAAATAAGAATGCGACCTTATCGATAGGACGGGAAGCTCGACCGAAACTTCTTTATAGTGAACTTTGCCGGAGAACTACCCGTACCCGATACGTGTCCTGGGATGTGGCCGTAAATATACGTCAGATATCAATCAGCCGGACAACGTAGATTGGGAATGTGAATCCCCAAAGATCTCCGAGTTGTCATAACAATAGCTGCGTTCAGACGCGCTTGGTCAATTGGGCAATGCTGGTGAGTAGAGACAAAGCCATCGAAGTCCGGGAGACTAGCCGATCGAACGTCATGACACGGGGTTGCAGACATGGCCGTACTTTCTGAATCCCATGCTACCGCTCAATAGCTTAGGCGCTCTTGCAGTGGTTGCGCACTGCAGAGCACTGAAGCTGCACTCAACAAATCTCAGAGTTCTCCACTTGAAAGTAGACTTAAACAAGGTCCAGTCTATGTCATTTCATGGCGGCGGAACCAAAACAGAAAAGAATCATTGACTGTCAATGACAAGTACTAATGACTGACGTACCGGAAGTACAGCCGATCGAACAGATTCATGTACGAAACGGCACCCATCATACTGGGAGTCATTCGCGGTGAAAACCTTTCTTCCCGCATCAACATTCACAGCCGAGACGTGGAAGAGAATATATGCTGCTAACAATCCACGACGTAAACGAAAAAAAGGGTTGCCAATGTTTGAAGGAACGAAATCACAACGTTACTTTCGCAGTAGAATTCCCAATGCCCATTTGGTACATGTCATGTTGCTTATTTCATACGTTACGCGCACATTGGGGGGTGCTTGAGACCCGAAACCTTCGTCTGTAGCTGGGCCTCCCCGGACCCTGCGTGGCAGGCGACCACAAGGAGAGACAGGCGTCCTTGAAGGGCACTAAATAATCAAAAGAAGGTAAACATATAGTACCGTCATATAATTAGAAACGGCGTACACGATTACTTGCACTTATTTTCGTTGTTCCTTAGGTCATCGTTTACAGTATGAAAGACTCCCTCCTAGGAGATACGAGAAGTGCGAGTGCAGGTCGAAGGACTTAAGGACAAGTGCAACCGCAGCGTGTGAGAATAAATTTGTACACTGCCACAGCCTGTGGCAGTCCTCTCTTTGTCAGCACTACTCAAGCCTCTCATCCTCGTTGATGACCCCAGTACTGCCGACCACGACCACAGCGAGCATGTTCGAGAGCAGGAGACGACGATAAGTACCAACTCACAGACTTGGTGCCGTTCATCCGTCGTTCGTAGGCATGCGAGGCCTGTATTTGCGGCCTGGAAGCTGGGATGTGCAGTGGGTGATTTGTGGAATGGCTGGAATACTTACAGATGCTAAAGGTATGTGTTAGATTCACCAAGAACGGGATCTGGGCTGCTTACAGGCATTGCTTTGCAGCTTTCTCGTTCTCCGGCCCCATCCTATCTTCATCACCCTTGAAAAGGCTCCGCGACCGTCGAGCTCAGCCCAACAGCGACGGTCCGACGACCTCGATTTCATATGCTGTCATACGGCGTACTTCCCTTCGGTCAAGGCGTGTTTTCGAGGTGCTGTCGCGTAGCCTGCGTGCTCGGGGAAGGATAGGTGGTTGGACAGGGAGAGATATATGCACGGCGGAGCTCTGGCCTCCGTTCGTTCGATTGCTCGACGGCTATAGGATGCTGTGTCGATAAAGATGTCAAGGTGAGTGGCAAGCATTTATTACCTGTACGAGAACAAGAAGGCCCGCTGACGGCTATATGTATTCCAGGCATTACGAGATATCGACAACGAAGATCGAGATAGACGGCTTACGATGGTGGCCGGTGTCAATCGTCAGTGAATCAATGGGAGAGGCAGGGAGACTTACACGTTGGGTAGATGTGTTTTCGAGTCCTGTAGGGCGCGCTAAAGAGGAGGGTTAGCACCGAAGCAAAGGTAAGTATTTAAGCGTTGCTTACGTGCATGATAGCGTCGCTGACGAAGATAAGGTGTTCGAGATATGAGATAATTAGCGACGAGCATTCCCAAGCGTGTCGGTCGCGTGGACAATATCGCTCTTGGGAGCCATCTATCTGGCGTAGTTTGATTTTTCATACCGCGTATTGTCGTTATTACTCTCTGCTCACTGGATACTGGATATCGTTTCAGGAATGTGAACCGCACTATGTATTGTAAGTCGTAAAGAACCAGTACAAACGACTAGGCGGAAGAGCACATCATCGAACTCGCGACGTCGTTGAAATTTAGATTCCCAGGAAGGGTGAAAAAGTTCCAAGTGCCGGACGAAAGAGAAACTACATCGCTTTTGCCATCGGCTGCATGCGCACAGCCTGAACGACTGGGCTAAGAGGCTATTTTTTAAACCGACAGTCAAACTCTCTCTTATGGAACAAGACAAGTAATGGAGAGGAGGACGTACTGAATATAAATATGAAATATAATATCCCATCTCTAAACAACGACGAAAAGACTGGATGTAAGTATCTGCGTCATCCAGTGGCAACGGGCGATAGTAGTATCATTAGGGGACAGATATTCCCTTGGCAAGGTTGTCCACGGCTTGAGAAGTGTGAGGACTAATAGTAACACTGTAAATGCAAAATTTATGTAATACATTAATTACGAGTCTGAATGTAATGATGATTCGTTCTTTACGGGGCGGCCCCACCAAAGCCTTGTATGCTCAAGTAGCCTCAGATGTCGCGTTACGTACACTTTGTAACGTTCTCTACCAACCACTTTGTCGTTGCTTTGTCGTACTGCCAGTGGATTTTAGATATGCCTACTCCAACCAGCAACCAACGCACCAGCATGCACTGCCCCAGGGCAAATCTGCTTGTTAATCGCTGTCGAGGAGCCGTACCCAACCTCGCCAGCCTCCACCGAACATCGGAGGACCCCCGAGGAGGATTTCTCTACTTATATGGCGGCCTTGCTCCCGGGCCAGGCCAGGAAATAGAGACGGCCGATTTTTACAGATGTGAAACGGAAACCATGATGTTCACTGATTTGACGGTAAGGTTTCTGTTCTATGTTATTATGGTTGCATAGTACGGTTGTAATCTGATATTTCTTTCAGAAATCTCTAGTCTACACAACACCCGGGGACCCATTCTCTCGTGCTCAAAAAGAGCGGACAATCAAGCCATTACCTCGGCTTAGTGAGCCGGGCTTCACACTGCATTATATCAATGACCATCCCATCATTTTTCTTTTTGGCGGCTACAACGAAAGGCCTTCGTCGGCACTGATAGCCATAGAAACACAACACCAAGAATGGTGGTACGTTGACGATGACCCAAGCGGCCTTGCTCCTGGACCTCCTCGAGTCAATCCGGTTATAATTGGAGTTGGCAACAGACTATTCATTTTTGGAGGTTATACAGATTTTGGAGATCATGGGACGAACTACATGTCCTATAGCATTGCTGAGTTTCAGCCAGGAACTCACAAATGCAAATGGATCGCTGTGGATGTTCCATATCCTGCCGACATCCTGGCCTTGAATCAGACGTTTGACTGTGGTGTTGCCATTGGTGGCGGAACAATGATTGTATTGACACCTGGCCGGCTCGATGATGCAGTCGATGTGAGTGCTACTCTACTAGTATGTCTATGACCTGAAGACAGATTCCCATTAATACTGGTCTAGCACTTCAACTTTCTCGACAACAAAATGGTGTATTTTTTCATCACAGACAGAACATTCCGAATTGCACGTCCAACGTCTAAGGAGATACTCCCAAAAGAAGTTCATTGGTATTATGCCTGTAATTTCGTGGACCCCCAGGCTGCTTGGAGGAAAGAGGCAGCATCCATCCTTATATGTGGGTGGGTGCCTTATCGTGATACTCCCCACCTCGTTCCTCAGCTATGGCGGTTCTTCATATACCCCGGCGAGGAGCGTGTTGTCGAAGTTGGAAAACTGGGCGAGGAGGTCTGGAAGCTTGACATGGATTTGAGGTGGTTTGCAATGTCTAATATGGACACTCTTCTATTGCTGGGACAAAAAGGTGACCCCACAGATAGCGATGACGAAAATCCTGACATAGGCCCAGGGGCGAAGTACGACACCTATGTCAAGATACCCTTCAAAGTATTATAGAGGACTCTTGAATACGCAGCTAGTATGACTTTGTAGATACAGCATACAGCCTTTGCATAAAAATGTAGTTCTTGCAAGTCCATATTCATCTCCTAAGAAATGTAATATTCAATAGTTCAGATGATCTACAACAATCCCCCAGAGAAATACAAACAACAGATAGAATGGTTCGCGAAATCGACCTCTCACAAAAAGACAGCGAGAGCCCCAAAAGCCACAGCAGAAGCACAAGTCCAAACACTTCCAATCCTGCCTGAAAGAGCACCATTAGCTGTGCCCTTTGAGTTCCCCTGGCTCGTATTCGTCGACTTACTGGAGCCGGAAGAGGACTCAGTCGACACAGACGAAATAGTCGTACTCCCCTGGACCCGCCCACCAGCCTCATCAAGCGCAAATGGCTGGTTCCACAGAATATACGGCTTGCTCATGAACTGGGGGTCCGCCCGCAAGAACTTGTCGTACTTACCATCGGCGTCGCCGTACACGGACGCGACAGCCGCGATGTTGGGGTAGAGCTCCGGCGCATATTTGGCCTCGCCGCTGGCGCTGGCGGAGAGCGTCATGGCGAAATCAAGCGCGGACTTGATCGTTGCATCAGCGCTGGTGGTCGCGTTCCAGACTTTGGAGGAAGGGTCGGCGTATTTGTCGATGCGCGCGTTCGTCTGTGGGATCGGTTGTCAATAATTACAACTGGGGGGTGTTCGTGGCGGGAGATGGGCGATAGGCTGACTTACGATCATGGCGGCTAAATTGTAAGAGTGGTAATGATAAGGGCGCGTCCGATCTGCCTCGAGCGGCTACGGGAAATACAGTTAGCTTGAGATACTGGCTATTTGACACATCAAGAAATGAACGCACCTGCTCGCCGTTGGCAGTGATTTGCGCCTTGTATAGGGTATTAAAGTAGGTATTCGTCGCATTCTTAGCGCCGGGAAGGTCGTTCACTAAAACTTTCAGGGCCGCGAGCTGGTTGTAATAAAATGTGCCATGATTACTGCGATAAATCAGTATCGAGAATGAGCTATAATAATAAAGAGACGATACGTACTTCGTGGCCTCTGCTTCTGCAATGGCGATCTCAGCTGTCTCTAACCACGTAATGTAGGTTTTGGCCCAGTCGATCATCTGATTGTCCAACGTTGTCGTCCAGGCAGTGCTTCCGCCTTTGCGCAGAATTAAGATGGCAGAGGTGACTTTTGCCATGGCCTTGAGGTCGCTAGAATACGCGCTTAACAGGCGGTCTCATAATAACACTGGTCGAAGAAGACCTACATGACACCGGTGTGGCTGCCGACTTGACCATCGGGACCGCGTTGCATCTGTCCGTAATTCAGGTTCGGTTTCATACTTGTAGCTGGGTCGAGGAACCATGTGCGGAGGAAGTCAACTTCGTTTTTGATGCTAGTCAGGATGCGGGTAGTAAAAGGCGAGATGCAGAATTTACGCACCAGCGTTTACTTCGAAGGTAGGTTTCTCGCTGGCGGGGCCGAATGTCCACGCCAGGGCGTTGTAGAAAACGGCCTCGGATAGACTCTGGAAAGCGCCTACATCATTGACAAGGCGGACGTCGGGGTTGAATTGTCCGTCGCGGCTCTCGTAGTTGCAAGTTGTCCAGACTGGAAACAACGTCAGCCTCTCATGACTATCTCGGGATGTATGATTGGGTTTACCTTGTTCGGGAGTTAGCGCGGTGGTGTTCCCGACGCCAGAGCAATTTGGCCACCAACTTATGAATGCGATGGGAGGTTAACAATGTTTTTGCAGAGAAGAGCGACTTGAATATGCCGTACTAAGGCGCCCAACTCATGTAATCATGTTTATCTCCAGAAGGAGGGGTGATGGTCTTGTTCATGACACCTACGAACACGATCAGCAGCGAACGTCACGAGGACTGAAAGACACTCACTCCATGGCCCTCCCATTGCCAGCGATCTCGCCCAAGAGAGGATGCTGGCTTGGGCGCTTTCGGTGTTGTTGCCGAGGTTTTTGGCCAAAATGTAATCGGGATCGACGAAATCGTTGGCGTAAGCGGTTTGGCCAACGGCGGTCGAAGCAATAGAAACGAAGGTGATAAATCGAATGAGTGCGGTGAGCATGCTGAGCATGTGTCTGCGGCGACGTTTGAAAAGGTGGAAGTTCAGGAAACAAAGAGAGATGCTTGGCAATTTGTACAACTTGTCCCTTTCTGCATTCGATTGTCAAAAAAACCTTGGATCGATCCAGGAGTCCTAGTCAGCCGCCAAGCCCGAACGGGCTTTTATGGCCACCACGTGAAGGACTCCGAGGTGGGCGGCAAAACTCGAAGCTTGAACATAAGTCAGAACACATGCAGGCGTCGCCCGACTCTGCTCCGACCGGTTGTGAGAAGTAGAATATTAATACCCAGCGTCGGTGAGCGCGTTTGTGCGTTTTATTTTGCTATCGATTCACAGATCGCTCGCAGGGCACCGTTGGCAATGCCCATATTTCAGAGGACGGCCCTATGTCCTTGCAGGCGTAGCTTGGTCAAGCGATGCTCCCGTCGTAATATGGCCGTGAGAGTCGATAACTTTATTAGACCTATTGAAGGAAATGAAGCAGAACTTGACCCGACATCCTTTGCAGGAACTGCTCAATTAATAGACTTACGATGTACCTTTTCTAGGTGATTTTTTCTCTTTTTCCGTGCAGCTTGGAACTGGACGTCGTTTGCCAAGCGTTGCTCCGGCCGCAATATGAGCGTCAATATGGAGGTTTCAAGGTGAGGGTCGGGTGCCAAATTCTGTCAACTGAAATCGTTACGTCAGCAGCACCCGCGTGCAATAGGTGAGAACCGTGACTAAACCCTACATACTAAGTAAATGTCTCCCAGCACCGACAGCAGAACAATTCTCCTCTCGAGAAGAAAATAGTCAAGGAAAGGTAATCTGAACAGAAGAAGACACAAGGTGAGAACAATTTTTTTTTTTTGATATACTAGCTTAGGGCCTTAGGCAGCTTTTAGGCCACCACCACTGAGAAAGTATAAAGCAATCGGATTGAACAACGGTTGAATCCGACCTGGTATTTGCGGTATTTGCCTGGTATGATGTGAACGGAGAGAGGCACCCAAATTAATCGACTCGCAGTGACGGGTGACTAGTGAGCACTTGAGCACTGATCCCAGTGAACCGAAAGCACTAGAGTCATCTTCGTTATTAACACAGGCTCAAGGGTTCACGCATCATGGCGGGCTCTTCACCAAGCACACAACAAAGTCCTCTCAAAGCCCTTACCTTCCGGCCTATAGCTAGACGCCCAGTCTAAGGAGCGGTGACGATGAGGTCTCTTTGCGTGCCATCCTTGGTCTCGTTGGTAAGAGTAAGAGACCTTTTGTTGCTTTCTTCCTACGGACTTTCTATTCACACCGTCTTGCATTCAGCGTGATTAACTCAAAAAAATCTGTATTCGCAACAATTCCAAGGCCATTTTACGCATTTTCTCCGTGGATTTATCGAATGAAAGGGCGTCCCCCGTCGACTGCCCTTCGTCCTCACGTCGCCACTGTAATTTAGCACGTGCCACGCAGGCCCTGAAGCAACCCTGCATTTGAATTTGACGACAAACTTTGGCCCATCATCCACGTTGTCCCATTCATGCCTTGCTTGAGGCTGCGGCGTTTCCTGTGATATTCCTATGAGCTTGGATCGCTTTGACCCAAGGTGCCATAAAATGCGCGAAGCTATGCCACACCCTGCAGTTCCCTTTCATTCCTACCACTATATTCTTTCCCTCTTTTCTCAGTCATGCCGGCCGTGCACTCTAAACTCCCCGTCTTATCTCTCCTGCAGAGCCTTGAAGGCTTCGACCAACCACATTCCTGCACCCCAGAACGAGATATCAATCGCGAGGCTTTAGTGGATGTGGCTCCTGACCGGGAGGAGTTGCTCCTGAGCAACAAACCCATCGAAGAGATCAGGCAGGCTCTCAAATTGCGTGTCAATTCTGCGTACGGGTGCGTTGCAGCCTCTTTCTTTGATCGTGCCACCGCTGACCATTTTATGCCTTGGCAGACACTGGCTGTACCGTACTCAGAAACGACGCGATGTCAAATTACGAGATGCCACCACGCGTTTATCTGTCTTCGGTCGCGTCGGCTCTGAGAATATGGACACAAGCACTCAGGAATCTCGCAATGATACCGTTACTAACCGTCGAAGCTCGGCTCAGGTCGTCCGACGCGTTCTTTCAGCGTCGTCCGTCTACTCTGCTTCACGCCAAGAATCCGGTCAAGGGGACCACGACATCTGGGGAGGACCCCGACTTAGCACCCAGCAGAAGCTCATCTCTCCGCGTCCACTGGGCCCGACGCACATCTTGGTGGTCTACGCCATGCAGCCCTCCAAGCCCATTATCCTTCCGCGCGACAATATGGCCACCGTGCGCCGTCGCCCAGCCGCCTCCACATACTCTGAGGTACTCGAGCTCCCGATCAACGACTTGCTGTTCATCCTCAACGTACCCAATTTAATGTCCGATTCCGCAGAGGGGCGGCTCATCCCCATCTTGCCGCGCCGTCTGCATAAGGAGATGCCAAAGGTGCTGATGCACGTCCCCCATCTGGATACTTTCCCCGAGCTCGTTGTGTACCTGCACACCAAGAACCAGGCCGCGCTGTTCAGAGCACTCGTCCCCGAGTGGATGCGTGATATTATGCACCCTTTTCCACAGCCTCGTCAGGCTGCGGTTGCGCTGAATCCTGTAGGAACTGTTGGATCCTCCGCCTCTTTCACTACGTTTGACAGCTCCAAAGTCAAGAAGCTGTTCAAGTTGGTCGCTGGCTCGACCTCTTCTTCTAGTTTGGACACTCTAGGCTCGTCCGCGTCTTCCTCCACGATAGCTGCTCCAGAGATGGTAAGGTCTATCTCCACCATCGCTGTTGAAATCGCAGAGGCTGCCGAAGACTTGGACTCTGAAGACGATGTTCTGCTCCGCATCGCCACTTTGCTGGATGCTCTGCGTGATAATCTCAACCATATCGGCTATTTTGGCAAAGACCTCTGGACCGAACTGAATGCTACTCGGGACATAATGCTCCGCGCCATCTCCCACCAGGCCAGAGTCGCGCCTGAGACCGATGCCGATTAGATTGCCCTTTTCTTGTCAGTCAGTCAGAAATGATGTCTTGTTTTGAGTGCGCCGTTTGTTCGAATTTCATGTTATCCATCAAATGTAAAAAGCATTCTAAAAGACAAAAACATCTAGAAAAGAGTCCTAAGTAGTACCACCAATATACTTGTTATCGAGTTGAAACATCACCGCGCAACTATAAAATGAGTCAAAATGGCCACGACAAGAGCTACCAAGGATAGAATATGAACTCCAAAATCACTCCAAAGGTCATTAACGACAAACGTAGGTCTGGAAGGCGGGTCTACAGAAACCGTAACCCGATGCGTGCGTCCAGGCGACATGTCCTCCGTGACGATGAACAAAGTCTGCCGCTTCTCGTCATAGACGTACTTGTCGCCCTTTTCGAGCCCTTCCACGATAACCTTCCGCGAATGCGTCAGCTGCGAAGGAAGGAAGATCTCGGTCTCGCGGGATTTGAGGGGGTGGCGGAGTGCTCGCGGGGGGTCAAACACGCTCTTTGCCTCGGAGACTGGGCGCTTGTCGTCAGGATTCGACCACTGGTACGTGAAGGTTCCAGTGTTCATCTCGTATTCGAAGCGGAGGGGGATGCCGGCGGTCTTGGCAGCGTAAGGCCTGACGATGGCAGGAAGAATCCTGCCTCCGTTGTCGAGTGAGGGCGCGTCTTGCTCATAGTAGAGCAGAGAGGGCGGAAGCGCTCGTTTTCTACTGAACCAAGAGAAATTCTCGCCGTTCCAGTCGTCGCCTCGTTGATCATCGTTGTAGGAATTGTAGTTCCATAATCTGAAATTATGACAGTATGAGTCAGTGGATTGGTTCTACGATAACGCAGATAATAGGCGCACGTAAATCCAACCAAAGCCTTCTCCAAAGCTGTCATCATGGCGTCCATCATACGAGCCTGCCATACAAAGTCATCGGTTTTGAAAGCCTCGCCTTTGCTATCACCAATATTGTCTCAGCAAAAAATCCAGGCTACGTGAAATCAAAAGGCATACTTCATGTCCATTGGCACTCCGCATTCTCCGATAATCACAGGCGTTTCACCGAGAGCACGATACCCATTCTCCACGATGTTGCGGATCTGCAGCGTAAAGTTGTCGCGGGCGCCTTTCTGACCCCAGTAGAATGCTTTGAGAGGAAACATGCCCTGTAGAAGTGTCAATACAGGAGCAAGCGAAGCGACATAAGGCATACTCGTGAAAGACCTTGCACATTGACAGAGAAATTGCCAAAGGCCTTTGCGAAAAGAGCATTGAGGTCGTACCTGAGGCGAGTCCAGTAAGTTTGGGCTGAATTAGGGTCAAGCGAGGACGACTTACCAATGAGGTGCAAACACCATGTTTGCAGGCCTCAACTCCTCCGTCCACGATGCAGGTGCGAACTAAAAAGGATCAATTTAAGAAAAACTCGCAAATCAGAAAGTCACTCTGACTAACCTCGTTCGGAATAGGCTCCAGGAATACTAGCTTGGAGTCTGAAGACGCTTTCCTCACTCGTTCGCTCCATTTCTTTGCAAAAGGGAAGTATAAATCGGTGTACCAATCAATCTAAGCGACCCAATATCAGACTGGCTCATAAAATAGGAAGTCATACATGCACACCTTGTGGCCGGTATCTGGGTTTTGGCTGAAGTAATGTTCTCGCAAGACAACAGCCTGATCTGTGACATCGTTCCAACGCCATACGTCGTGGTATTCCCAAAGGCATCGACCTTGCGTCGGACCATCCGGACGCCAGGCCTTCGTCTTTGAGGTATTTAGGAGGGTATGGGATGTATGCTTCGTGGGCATGGGGAATGAACGCGTCCATGTAGAGACAAGTGTCGGGTGTCCGGCACCCAATTGGAAAGATTCAAATGCGGAAGCTAAGAAGAGAGTTTGTCTTCTGAGCTAGGGCCTGCGATCACATGAAACGATGACTTACGGACGTGCGATAAGTGAAGGTCGGTATTATAATCGAACGCGTGTAGTGAGGGGACGTTGATATAGCCTCGATGAGGTTCATTCATCATCTGGACACTCAATGAGCACCAGAACAAACGAAAATATAAAATACGCACCTGAAATCCAAGAACACCGTCAAGATCTTTAACCGCTCCTATGACCATCTCCCACATATCCAAGAATGCATGCTGTAGGAACTGTTGAATGGGAACCTCTTGGTTATGCTTGTTCTTGACTAGCAATTTCGGCGCAAAGATATCTCCGGCCCAGAATAGAGTGCTACGAGCGGTAAGCTCGCGAATGGGAAGAAACAATAGTGACGGCACTCACGCCATGGTCGCCGCAGCAAGTTTCTGATATCCGCATGGCCACAAACCCCGCTCTGCCTCAACATGACCTCCGCCTCTCTGTCCATGTAACCACGCCGCTCCAGCGTCTTCTATGGCGTGCAGGTCGAATCCTACTAGTTCCAACGTCCAGGCTGGGGCGCCAGACCCTCCGCAGTACCGCGACCAGACATCTTGATGCATCGAGACGAAGGCTGACATGCCATATTGAGGCAGCAAGGAGAGTAGCTTGCGGATATAGTCGAGATACTCCGTGTCGTATATTCCACTGGATGGAGGTGACGTTAGGTTAAAATTGCAGCTGGAGTTTCGTATCGATACGTACGGTCCTGCATGTTCAACCGCTTCCCATGTTACCAGGAATCGAACTGATCCATGGACGAAACAAGTTGAGATATGATATGATAACAAGAGAGAAACACACGCACTGAAGGTCAGCCCCCATCGTCGCAGGCGAGAGAAGTGTCATGGGCTTCTTCCAGAGGGAATGGCCGTCCAACGAAAGTGACGGATCGATGGTCTCCAGGAAACTTCTCGTGGTCATGGTCTGCTGGTCTACACGAAAAAGAGCACCACAAAAATTCAATACTTTCTCCCAATCCAAAATACAACGCAGCAGGCTCACGTTTTACACGAACCAGACAAGTTGACCCCTCTCAAGCTACAGACGCGACCGTATCCGTCAACAAAGTGTCGGCCCTCAGCGCGCAGCTGTCCGCCGTTCCTCGGAAGACCAGTCATGTGCATAGGAGGGTATAGATCCAGGGGTATAATTCAGGTCTTTAGATGGATGAAATGCCTAAGAAGACGCATCGTGGTTCAATTCAGCGTGAAAGGAGGGAAAGTAGCGCCTGCAGCCTGAGGCTATGCGTACCGGTTTCCGTTCTCCTACTACTTCTGGTTGAACATTGGATACGGACGAAGCAGCTTTAGGCTTGTCGTCGTCAACTATTACGAACGATGCGTCCAAGCTGGAAGGGTCGACATTCGACTCTAAAGACGTCTATATCGTGGTGGTTTGAACTGACAGTGTAACCGTGACGGTATCAGTTCCTCAGAATTTCCTTTGATTGCCGACGACTGAAAGTGAAATTGTTCACTGAAGGCAGGAATTTAAAATTGGAATGGGTATAGTAAATCTAATTTATACAACAAAACTAAACTCTGCGACGTATGTAAGGAAGCAATCCGAGAAAATGCAATGGGAGGAAGAGTCAGATATTTACAGAAAGAGTTGGTGGCAGGTGGATAGATGGAGGTGTACATAAAGAAGGTGCGCTCATGGTCAAAGTTTGTCCAAAGGGATGTCGAGATAGGTACACCAAGTGTCCGATTTTTGTGCGTCTGTGTCAACTTCCGTCTGGTATTGATCTCCAGCCTGAGGTACATTTGCTGGAGCAGCCCGACGGTGGCTCGGACCCGTACCCAAAACCCATACCCGGCCTTCGACGCACACAACCTCTTCAAAGTTATGGCGGAGGTTCCGCAGCGTCTGGTCAACATTCAGACGCTCGATGCGCTCTTCAGGGCTGAGAAGGAGACGCCAGATTTCGGGTACAAAACCTTCTGATTTATCAGTCCGAACCCCAAGACAATGACGGGGGAGGTTGATGTTGGCCGGTGATATTCATACATTGAGTAGCAGATGGCATCCTGGGGAAAGACACCGGTAACCTCTGCAGTGGCTCGTTGGAACTTCTTATTTATCGTGTGGTAGAAGAAGAACTGATTTTTAGAAAAACGAATAGACTGAAAAACCATAAAGGTCATTTAATGATCAATTTAAGTAGAAGGATCTCACTTACCTTATTATCTGTTAAATTTCCTGGGCCCAACAGTATCTTCGTCCCGTTGTACACAGATATCGCATTACCAAACACATGGCCTCGAGGTATTGAAGGAGAAATGGGAGCATCTCGAACTTCCCAGTGCCAGACACCCTCAGGTTTACATTCCGCGATACTGAATGACCTATATGGTCGAGGGTCATTGCCGAATGTCTGGTAGCCCCCAAAGATGTACATCTTATTGTCGACGGCCACCACAGCAGGATTTATGCGGGGGCCAACATCTTCACCGTCAAACTTCAGATACCACCACTCCTTTTCTTCGGGATCGATCATGATTACTTTTGAGCTGGGCTCATTTTTATCACAGTCAAATCCTCCAAAGATCAGGATAAAGCTCGCATTCTCAATGCGAACCAAGGTGGTCCCTGGTAAGATAAGGCTGGGGAGAAGTTTGAGCTGTGGCTTCCGGTTCTCCTCAGAGAAGGGTTTGTAAGGGTTTCGAACCCTCAAATTGTTCTAAAAATGAAATGAACATTGCAAAACTGAATCAAGGCAAATTTAACTGGGGTGAATATGGCCAACTTACACTTAGGTTTGTCCAGGTCATGGACGTTGTATCACAGCAAAAGAAATCAGAGGCCGGTGTTTCTGTACAGTCTCCAGAGTGAACTCCTCCAACCATGTAGAGTTTGCTGTTATGGTAATCGTTAACCCAAGCTTCGAAATAGCTCGAAGGCGGGCAATGGCCCGCGAAGTGTTGTAGCTCAGGCTGGAAAACCTGGGCATTGTCGGCAGGTTGTCCAGAAGGCATAACGTTGACGGAAAGTGGTTTGAAGGAGAGCGAATGAAGCAAGAGATATTTTAATCAACTATAGCGTTGTGGCGAAGAAATAGAGTCAGAGTGTTGTGTTTGTATCAGCGAGGTCAGTGCCGATTAGGCAACCATCCTCTTCCCCCAGGACTGTCATCTCGCCGCTCTGCCTTGGGCGGCATAGGCTTTTCTTTCCACCACCCTACCTAATAACTTGCTTCGTTCATTACAATACACTCTACACTGGCTCATAAAGGCTCATTCCTGTCTTTGCGAAATGCAAGACCCAAATTTCAACGCGATGGCGACCGGACTTCAACTTAGTTGCGTTTCAAATGGCGCGGCAACCGCTACTTGACACGCAAAACATCACCGCCGAAGAAGCATTGCAGAGGCTTCAAGACGCGTGGACGACGGATAACTAGGCGAAGAACGACAGAGGGAATGAACACCTTCAGCAGCGAGAACAACAGGAGGTGCTGGAACGGAAGCAGCAGGAGCAGACACCGCGTCACCGCGAAAGAAGGGGAAACTCAGGGCTTTCATGGAGAACGTCGTAGTTCGCACCATGCCAGCGATTGCCAGACCATCGCGATATGCTTCGAAGAAGCTTGCAGACCTCGCATCCATCGAGCTATATTCACCCCCGAAGCATGCAAAGAGGCCGCCAAATACGAGCGCTCCATCGCTGGAGATGCCTTTACACTCTCGAAGGTGGACGACGCCATGGCGCTGAAGCCGATGAACACCTACGTTCGACCAAGGCCGTGGCGGACGAACAACTCACTTGGGACGAGGTCTCAATCGCGAAGACGAAATTTCTCAAAGAAATGAGGGATGCGAAGTGGCCGCACAAATTCATTACCTCCCTGGCCGGCTTTTACGTTGGACTCGATGCACACGACTTCCGGGAACAGGAAGGAGGCACGCAGGCACTGATAAAGTGCCAGGCGGAAGTTCGAAGGAAATGGGTGGACGCCCTCCTTGGGAACAGCAACGACAAGCCGTTCGAAATTAGCGTCCTCGCTAAGGACCGTTTGCCGCGTATTGCACCAAACCTCTTATACAGAAGCATCACTCACAGGTCAGCCCTCGCTCCATTTTGTTCTAAGAGCTTCGCTAACCAATAATCTTTTTCCCAAAGAAAGTTCTGTTATCTCCGCATCCGCATACCCACATACACCTCCGCATTCGCATACCCGCATACACTCCCATACTCGCATATCCGCATACACACGCATGCCTGCACGCACCCACACGCGCATACATACATGCCTCGTTCATAACGCACCAGGTATGAAGAACGCCTGGCACAAACACCGTCAAAAGACAGCACTCCGAGAGATGCAAACCGCAAACGTCACAGAGACCGAAGCCCTCACCCTCGCAGACATCCACGTCCCTCCACAAAGCCGGCACTTGCAGACAGCTCGGATGCACATCGCGACAGGAGGCAGAAGGTCTCGAGTACAACCGACAACCAGTCTTTTCGAGTGGGTGCAACACCTTCCTCACCCTTCTCAGCATGCACCCTCTGCTTGGGCGACACCCGCACAACATTGCCAGCTGCACGGCGTCAACTTCATGGGATGGATCCGAGCTGCAGTGCAGATGGAACAACAAAAAGCGCCTCTTCAACCGATGTTCGGGTTGCGGTTCCAGTGCCCATGGCGCCCAAGGTTGCTCTGGAGCACAGAAGGCGACCTAAAGTGGCAACTTGCTATCACCCCGAGGCCTGGCAGCAGCAACTCGCTACTCATGGCTTGCTTGCGAAATAGTTGGATATACCAAATTCACTTAGGTTCGGCTTCGACGCCGGCATACCAACGATCTCATGTACGAGTACATACGGGCCCCCAAATCACACATCAATTATCCTATACGCTTCTCAGTTTAATCAACTCATCACTGACGAGCTCGCCAAAGGCTGGTACTTTGGCCTTTATACAAGGCAGAGGTAGAGGGTCCTCGCGAGAGACCGTCTCAGGCTCTGGTATCCAAAAGAAGCAAGGAACGCGCTCGACAGGTCGGGCCAACGAACCTAACAGAAGAGGATCTCGTTCGAGTCAAGGTGGCAATTGGGAGGGGCTTGAGTGGAGTCAACCAGAGAGGCGTACGGTACTGGCCTTCTCATTTTCCACGTCTTCTGTGACCACAAGGAGATTCCAGAAAAACAGCAAGCCCCATCCTGATCTCACCATTCGTCTCGATGGTGGTCAGAAGCTGTTTGTCCCGCATAATTTATATATTGTCCGTATGTATTAGACTTGTATTAGCCTGAGATGGTCAGACATAAAATATTCATCGGTTCACGAGCCATCATGGATCAGCAATCAAACCCAGTGCTCGCAAGACAACAGCCATATCTGGGACATTGTTCCAACGTCATACGTCGTGGTATTCCCAAGGGCATCGCCTTAGGTCGAACCATCCGGACGCCAGGCCTTCGTCTGTCAGGTTTTTCGGAGGGTATGAGATAAGTATATGCTTCGTATGGGGAATGAACGCATCCATGTAGAGACAAGTGTCGGGTGTCCGGCACCCAATTGGAAAGATTCAAATGCGGAAGCTGACAAGAGATTTTGTCTTCTGAGCTAGGGCCTGTGATCACATGAAACAAACGACTTACGGACGTGCGATAAGTGGAGGTCGGTATTATAATCGAACGCGTGTAGTGAGGGGACGTTGATATAGCCTCGATGAGGTTCATTCATCATCTGGACACCCAATGAGCACCAGAACAAAAGAAAATATAAAATACACACCTGAAATCCAAGAACACCGTCAAGGTCTTCAACCGCTCCATGACCATCTCTCACATATCCAAGAATGCATGCTGCAGGAATTGTTGAATGGGACCGACCCTGTTGGTTATGCTTATTCTTGACTAGCAATTTCGGCGCAAACATGTCTCAGACCCAGAATGAGAGGTAAGGTCACAATTATGAAGAAACAATAGTGACGGCGCTCACGCCATGGTCGCCGCATTGCGGATATAATCGAGATACCCCATGTCGTATATTCCACTGGATGGAGATGACCGTTAGGTTAAAATTGTAGCTAGAGTTTCGTATAGACATGTACGGTCCTGCATGTTCGACTGCTTCCCATGTTACCAGGAATCGAACTGATCCATGGACGAAAGAAGTTCGGATATGATATCCTAACAAGAGAGAAACACACGCACTGAACGTCAGCCCCATCGTCGCAGGCGAGAAAAGTGTTCATGAGCTTCTTCCAGAGGGGATGGCCGTCCAACGAAAGTGACGGATCGAGGGTCCCCAGGAAAGTTCTCGTGGTCATGGTCTGCTGGTCTACACGGAAAAAAAGTCAATACTTTCTTCCAATGCAAAATACAACGCGGACAAGGCTCACGTTTTACACGAACCAGACAAGTTGACCCCTCTCAAGCTACAGACGCGACCGTATCCGTCAACAAAGTGTCGGCCCTCAGCGCGCAGCTGTCCCGCCGTTCCTCGGAAAGACCAGTCGTGTGCATAGGAGGGTATAGATCCAGGGGTATAATTCAGGTCTTTAGATGGATGAAATGCCTAAGAAGGACGCAATTCGCGGTTCAATTCAGCGTGAAAGGAGGGAAAGTAGCGCCTACAGCCTGAGGCTATGCGTACCGGTTTTCGTTCTTCTTCTACTACTTCTGGTTGAACATTGGATACGGACGAAGCAGCTTTAGGCTTGTCGTCGTCAACTATTACGAACGATGCGTCCAAGCTGGAAGGGGTCGACATTCGACTCTAAAGACGTCTATGTCGTGGTAGTTTGAACTGACAAGTCGTAACCGTGACGGTATCAGTTCCTCAGAATTTCCTTTGATTGCCGACGACTGAAAGTCGCCAAATTGTAGCAACTGAAGGCAAGAGGATTTAAAATTGGAAATGGGTATATGTAAACATCTAATTTATACAACAAAACTAAAACTCTGCGACGTATGTAAGGAAGCAAGCCGAGAAAATGCAATGGGAGGAAGAGTCAGATATTTACAGAAAGAGTTGGTGGCAGGTGGATAGGTGAAGGTATACATAAAGAAGGTGCGCCCATGGTCAAAGTTTGTCAAAAGGGATGTCGAGATACGTACACCAAGTGTCCGATTTTGTTGTGTCTGTGTCAACTTCCATCTGGCGTTGATCTCCAGGTGCATTTGCTGGAGCAGTCCGACGGTCGCTTGGACCCGCACCCAAAAGCAGTACCCTGCCTTCGATACATACTAACCTTGTAAAGTTGTGCTTGAGGTCCCGCAGCTTCTGGTCAATATTTAGACGCTCGATGCGCTCGTCAGGGCTGAGAAGGAGACGCCAGATTTTGGGTACACGATCTTCTGATTTAGCAATCCAGACACCCAAGACAATACTGGGAGAGATTGATGTCGGCCGGTGATATTCGTACATTGAATATGCGACAGCATCCTGCGGAAAGATGCCAGTAACGTCCGCAGTAGCTGGCTGAAACCCCTTATTTATCGTGTGATAGAAGAAGAATTGATCTTAAGAAAATTGAATAGGCTGAAAGTTCATAAGAGTCATTTAATGATCAATTTGAGTAGAAGGACCTCACTTACCTTATTCATTAACGTTCCTGGGCCCAACAGTATCTTCATCCCGTTGTAGACAGGTATTGCCTGACCAAACATGTGGCCTTGAGGTATTGAAGGAGAAATGGGAGCATCTCGAACTTCCCAGTGCCAGACACCCTCAGGTTTACATTCTGCGATGCTGAATGACCTACACGGTCGATGGTCATTTCCGACTTTCTCATAGCCCCCAAAGATATACATCTTGTTGTTGACGGCCACCATAGCAGGATTTAAGCGGGGGCCAACATCTTCACCGTCAAACTTCAGAAACCACCACTCCTTTTCTTCGGGATCGATCATGATTACTTTTGAGCTAGGCTCATTTTTATCACAGTCGAATCCTCCAAAGATCAGGATGAAACTCGCATTCTCGATGCGAACCAAGGTGGCCCCTGGTGAAACAAGAGTGGGGAGACGCTTAAGTTGGGGTTTTCGGTCCTCCTGAGAGAAGGGTTTGTAAGGGTTTCGATTCCTCAAATCGTTCTGAAAATGTTTATTGCAAGACTGAATCAAGGGGAATTTGGAGTGAATACTATTGCCAGCTTACAGCCATGTTTGTCCAGGTCATTGATATTGTATCACAGAAGAAGAGGCCAGACACCAACACTGGATTGAGTGAGTCAGAGACGCTATATATGTGCACATATAGCCTCTTACTAGAGTGTAAAGTGATGTGCACAGTACATTCTAGTAAGAGTGCTCTAATGTGCACATGATCAGCATTATGTGCACATTGCGAGCATCATGGCTCAGAAAGCGTGCGGCAGCTCTCGGCTTCCCCTTACGCGACCTCATAATGATGCGGGAATGTGGCCGAGGATTGCCGTCCCTCGGCTTGCCACACATATCCTGGGAATTCTTTCCGTCGTCGTGTGAGCCATTGATCAAAGCTTTTGATCACCGTTCATGGCAGCGATCAAACTTGGTCTATTTAGGGCAGCTTACATAGACATTACATAACTATGTATCCTTGCATACCAAGTGAACCTTTTAATGAATACAATCTAAGTAATAAATAGATCGCACATACATCTCCAACTTAGTATATAATAAAAAGGTATAGATATTGTGTAGTGCTGTCATAAGTCTACAAGGAGTAAAAAATGGGCTCTCGTCAAGCCATGATATGTATTGTTATACATATTGAGCAACTTTCGAGCTAAGTCCAATTAATGTCTGAACGTGTAAGTATTTCCGAAGTTATACCAAATGCCGTCCAAAAATTGAAATGATATCTTGGTTTAACGGTATTGTGTTCCTGTGATTTTAGTGGATTAATACTCTACACGTTGTCGGTTCAATTCTTGTTCATGCCATTTTTTTAATATGTAAATGACAGTTGATTGCTATGAGCCCGTTCAGAGATCAAGGCCATGTGACGTCCACTGGTGTTGATAATACAAATTTGTGTTTAGATAAATGTATTGATTTAATTTACCCAAGTACCGTTTGAATGGCATACATGATATGTAATCAGACTATATATAAACTTTAAAAAGGTCGGTTGCGCGACTATTGACTGGTGGAGTCAGTTGAACGATGTGAATAACAAATCTGGCCAGTTGAAGGGCCCGGGAACATGAAAGGTTTAAAATATTGAAGGTAGGATAAAGTAAAGACAGCATTACTTATTTCTTGCTCGGGGACTGGTCTGCACGAGGTGGTGGCCGGATGGTGCGGCGAGGGCGTTGGTTTTCATTAGAGGACCCAACACTCTTTTGCCTCTTGGCGGATGGGTCCTCTCCAGTATCATCAGCCGCTCGCTTGTTGTCGGTGTCGGCCGCGGCGGCTGCAGCGGCGGCTTTCTTTGCAGCGATTGTCCTGGCACGCTTCTGTGCAGGAGTCAGATCTGCCAGTGGGCTATCGTCAGTGTCGGAGGCAGATGTTGATTGAATAGTGGCAGAGTCATCGGCATCAGGGGGAGATGTGGACTGAGCGGTGGCAGACTCAGAAGCCAGGTCTGGCCCAATGCGGGCATCGGCAATCGTGTAGTCGGCGTCAATCTGGGATGGAGCTGGTGGCGGCAGATTCTTGGCGTCTGGCTGCGGTGGGGCCGGATTGGTTCCCGACGCAGACGGTATATCAGCGACGGTTACCGTGTTGCCGGACAACGGATGGGGCACAGAAGAGGATGGGCCGGCATCCATAACTTGGGAATTATATGCAATAGATGGTGTGGACTAGTGATGGGCACGGGTAACCCACGGGCGAATTTTTGTCGACCCGCACCCGTACCCGCCAAAACCCGCACCCATGGCCACGGGTACGGGATCCCGTGCTTGCAGGTGCGGGTTTGCAGGTGACCCGTGGGTACAGAAACCCGTGCGGGTTTGATGGGGACGTCGTGAGAACTTGTGCTATTGTAACAATGTTGAATTAGAATTAGAATAAATTTTATCAAACTACATTACATAATTAACTATTCTGGTAACTAAAGAACATTTTTGACACACATTTCGGAGTTTTCCGTGTGCCGGCCGAAAACCCGTGACCCGGCTCATGGGTATGGGTTTGCCTGAGGGTGACTCAATTCCCACCCGCACCCGTACCCGCTAGACCCGTACCCGCAAACCCGCACGGGTGTCGATACCCGTGCCCATCACTAGTGTGGACGCCACCGCTGGCGTCGAGTGCGTAGATTTTGGACAATAGACAAAGCCTGCCATATTTGCATCCAGAAGTACTGAGTCCTCAGGTTGCGGCCCAGACTGCAATAGAAGCTCGGGATCGATGTGGTGATAATCGTTAGCCAAATCGTCAGCCACGGGTGTCTTGGAAGTCTGCGCGGATGCATATGAGGGATGTCTAGCCATACGCGCAAAGGCATGCTCGATGGGAGATGATGGACCATCGTCGTGGAGGGGAACACTAGCGGCAGCGGGAGGGGTGCTGAGATGTGCCGCGCCCTGTTCAGGTTCGGCGACAGCGATGGGTTCAATGTCCCAGGTGCGATCAATGATGGACGATCGTGGACCATCGTCGTGGAGGGGAACATTAGCGGGAGCGGGAGGGCTGCTGAGATGTGCCGCGCCCTGTTCAGGTTCGGCGACAGCGATGGGTTCAATGTTCCAGTTGCGATCAATGATGGACGATCGTGATCCGGGTTGGTTTGATCCGTGCAGATCTTCATCAGGCTCATCTGGCCCGGACTCATCGTCGGTATCACTGTCGGACGAGTTGGACACCTTACTACTTCCTGAATCAACAATCACAACAGAATGGCCATCTGTAGACGCGATGCTGGGACCGGGAGATTGATCATTCTCATCATTCAAGCTACGTTGTTGACGCACGGCCGATGCTAATAAGAGGATGGGTAAGCAAATTACTCCATAATAGAAATAGCGTCTTGCACTTACGAAAGCAGTTGCGCACATGTGCCGAGAATGGCTGTAAAAACCCTTTGTTAAAATCCAAGTACGAGTCTGCGAAATCATTTCCGGCCGCAGATTTCGGCCCAAAGTAATAGCTATTTTAATATGTATCAATTTCTGCTTTGAGTGCTCCGGCAAAGTTTACTCACTTCTGCATATAGATTTCACCACCTGCGATTGGTGTCGGTCCAGCAGCAGAGAGAAAGAAGACCCATCCAGTGGTGTCTGCACATGCGGTCAAGGCCTTCTTCAGAATGCCTGGTAGTCCGTCAATTGCACTGTCAGAAATTATTAGCGCCCGTGCTTGATCAAATGTAAGGAATCCACATACGCTTGGAACTCTTTCGGAGCATGAGATACTGCTGTGCCTGCAGCCTTCCTCGCCGCCATTGCCTCCTTCTCCTCCTTACGGTGATTCTCCCGCCAGAGAGTGACTTGCCCGTCCACTTGTGCAATAACTGCTAGGGTCTCCTTGGAAAGCATGGAGGAAGCCACTTGGCGCTGGACGCGCATGCGATCAGAGGCTGTAATGGGACCCTCCAATAAGGAAAGCTCGCGCTGAATTTCGAGCTTGACCTTTCTGGGATACAGTCGCTGATAGACCTCGGTTCGCTGAGGCGCGCGCCTCCGAGGAGCCTTTTCATAATTATTTGACTGGATGGCGGCGACGAAGGAAGACTCCTGACTGGAACTTGTAGTGGAGCGTCTGGGTCTAACAGCCCATGAAAACCAGTTGAGGATTTGCTACGTGATGAAGCGAGGTAAGTTTATTGTATAAAGCAGATATCAAAATAAGCGCTTACCTTTTTTCTATACTCCATCGCCTGAGAAAGTTGCTCAGCCTCCTCACCGGACAGAGGCTGTCCTGGCTCATTCGCAAACAGCAGGACTCTCTCTTCCGGGAATTTCTTGAACCATTCCTCATTGACGGTGAGTAAGTAGCGACTAGTGCGGTCCTTTTTCTGTTCCTCGAGATATTGAGGGATGTGATTTTCAAGCCACAGCTTTTGCTCGGGAGTGGTCCACGGTTTGCCCATTTTTGCGGCGTATATGGGAAGGGGAATTGGGTAATGGGTCTAAGTCCTCTAATTGTGTGCACATTATTACAAGTCCCACTAACGACCACATTGCTGTGCACATCAGGCATGAATTACTAAGATCATGCACAGATTTCCGATCCGCGGCACAGCGCACCCCCTATGTGCACATTGTCACCAGTCGAACGTTTCAAGAATTTTATTCTGGAAATTGTAATGTGCACACCAAGCGTGCGTATCTCAGATCTACGGCTAAACAGAGACCAGCGCGCCACTGCCTAATGTGCACATTGTGTGCCTCACATGATGTGCACATTGCGCGTTTTCATTTCAATTTGTCCATCAAGATAACGCGGGCCCGTAAACTGAAGGTATTTACCCATTCCTGTTTACTCATCCAAAACTCTGTCGGACGCTATCTGATTTCTGGGGCTATATCTACTCCTTCTGACGTTTCTTGCCATTTCACCGCAGCGCCCACTCTACTCTATCATCCCATGTCCAGCATCCCACAAGAGACCGTGGACTCAGCCACGCCGCTTGGCGTTGATGACTCCACAAAGACGCTCTTTAGGGAATTCGCAGCCTCTTTGGGCTATATGCACTCCGGTGGGGTATTTTCCTCTCACTTTGACTTAATAGCTCATGCGTTGATTTCCGCAGTTATATGCCGTCTTCTTGAAGGTTACGAGGACCCTTTAGGGGCTTCGTTTTTAATCCGACTTCTGCAGGAGGACCCTTTGGCATCAAAACTGAGGGAAATTTTGTACATGTTTGTTTGATGGCTAGGTTTATCTTATCTATAGTCACATGAGTATAAAGTATAACACGTGATTATGAGGACCCTTTTAGGGGTTTCGTTTTTTTTTATAACCCGGGCCTCTGCAGAGAGGACCCTTTGGCATCAAAACTGAGGGAAATTTTGTATATGTTTGTCTGATGACTAGGTTTATCTTATCTATAGTCAATTTTGGTGCGTTCAAGTTCAGGAATTGGGATACCATTCACTGAATCTGCTGAGTATATTTAGTAATAGCAGGGTGCGGCCAATCAGCCAACCCTCCCTTCAATGCCACCACTGCACCACTGAACAGTTTTTGGCGCTGCAGATGTGGCTCTCCAAATTATTGCAATTTGTGCGCACGCATCAAGCTTGCGAGCTGAGCCACTTTCCAATGTGAGCCTCTTCCTTTAATAGTGCACTACATTACTTGACCAAGCCACCAATTATATTACACTAGCTACATACTAGAAAAGCGAGCCTATTTTCTAAATGCAAGTATTTTCTAAGCGCGAGCCTACTTTCCAAATGTGAGCCTACTTTCAGACCGGCTAGCCCTGGTAGCGGTAAAGGCAATGTCAAACAATGACAAAGAATGTCCAAATGTGGGAAGTGTCTACAGTAATTCGCAAATTTCACATAGGGGGGTCTTTTACTAAGCTCCAAAATTATGATAGATGAATTCTACTCATTAATAGCTTTCAATTGAGCCCAAGATCTCCATCGTCCGAGCAATACTACAGTCCTTTGCATATTTTTGTGAAAGTTGAAATGTTTCTGCGCGTGGTCATGCGCTGATGGTGCCTTGTCCAGTGATGGATGCTGATGTGATGACATACAGTCATCATGTCCAGTCCAGTACATGCTGACTGATGGAAATTACATCAGCACTCTCTGGGCCAAAATCTTTGTCTGTCCCCAGCGGGTCTTGTCAGCAACGACGAAGCGGAGAGTCGATTCCGTACCGATGCCCAACCAACATCCATCCAACATCAACGCCAACGTCCACGCCAATCGAAAGGGTTGCAACAGCTGGTGACTATACCCACTCTTCGTCAACCTTTGCTCCTTTCCTCTGCGCTCCTTCGCCCCCTAGTGAGAGCGGCAGTGCCGCGCCCTGTTCTACGGCCTGAGCGCAAGCGACCTCTCTTGTCCTTGACAGCGCTGATATGGCTGGAGAATGCCCAAGGTCAGTACCACAACACCTCCGCTTCATCGCATATGACTTACCAGTGGTGTGCTCATCGTGTAGAGACCCACCCGCTCCTCATTTCCAACCTAAACTCCTATGTATCTTACCTCCCATCCCTCTCTCTTGCCACGAAGTCGCTGGACAAACCCGAAGTCAGTCCATGAACACCACATCGGCTCTCGAATAACGACTTACCGGTATCATTTCATACCACAGGAAGTCGGCGGCGGAGGTGGAGCGCAGGAACACACCTGGGATGCACCAACGACTCGGCACTTGCACCTTTGCACCCAAAGGCCGTTTTTGATGAACTTCAACTTTATCTCGCAAGTGAACCTGAGGATGTGAAGGATCCCATCAAGTGGTGGAACGAGAAACACAAAACATACCCTCGCCTCCACCGAATGGCTCTCGATTATCTCACCATTCCAGGTAAGCACTATCTCTTCTCTTTTCATTCTTGTACTAATTCATATTCTCTTTCAGCAACATCCGTTGATGTTGAGCGGCTCTTCAGCCGTGGACGTCTTATTCTTCACCACACACGGAGCCGGCTTTCTGTAACATCTACACGTGCACTTCTATGTCTTGGGTCATGGAGTTTATTTGGTCTGGTGAAGGATGAGGATGTGAATGCCATGGCAAAAATGGACGACGTGGAAGGCCGGATTGAACTTGAGAGGCTTGGAGAAGCTCTCAAGAGTAGGTCCTATGTGTGGTAGAGCTTTGTAGTTCTATTACATATACGTAGTCGGCTCTTGGGGCATTTTTGTAGTGAAAAAAAAAATCCATTTACTATCTACAATACACATAAGAAAACGAAGATATATATATTGTGTACGCCCCCCAGTTCATGTGCCCGTTGTGGGCAGCTTCACATGGCCAGTTTACAGAGTTGAGGAATCCACCTCTGGCTCGCTATTGCATGCGAAGGAGGTGGAGGACGCGGTTGCGGCGCATCGAGTGCGAGGGAGGTGGAGAGGTGGTGGCGGTGTCGAACATCGCCAAGAGACCACCTCCGTCTCGTTCTTGCACACGAGGGAGTTGGAGAGGCGGTGGCAGCATCAAACATCGCCGAAACACCACCTCTGTCTCGCTCTTGCACACGAGGGAGGTGGAGAGGTGGTGGCAGCATCGAACGTCGCCGAAACACCACCTCCGTCTCGCTCTTGCATGCGAGGGAGATGGAGAGGCGGTGGCGGCATTGAACGTCGCTGAAACACCACCTCCGTCTCGCTCTTGCATGCGAGGGAGGTGGAGAGGCGGTGGCGGCGTCGAACATCACCAAGAGACCACCTCCGTCTCGCTCTTGCACACGAGGGAGGTGGAGAGGCAGTGGTGGCGTCGAACGTCGCCGAAACACCACCTCCGTCTTGCTCTTGCACACGAGGGAGGCGGAGAGGCGGTGGCGGCGTCGAACGTCGCCAAGACACCACCTCCGTCTTGCTCTTGCACACGAGGGAGGTGGTGGTGGATGCAGCAATCCGGCTCATTCTTGCACATGAGGGAGGTGGCGAAGTAATGAACAATCTACAACATGCCGATAGATAGGTTAGTAGGTATTTGAAGAAGTAAAAAAGAAAAACAAATGCGCATGCGATAACAACTGCTATCGCGATCGTGTTTGCGACGCACCTCGGTGGCCTCCCATTCCTTGAATCCCCCCTGTGGGTTTCTACACCCTCAGACCTTTGTCGACGACCGAAAACTGGCCCATATCCCTCAGATGAGAGGAGGAGCATGTGCAGCTATTTGAGCCATACGAGACCTATACATATATGTAAATTTTAATAACATTGATAAAAGCTATGAAAACTCACTTACTTGCTTTTTGGGGGGCTGGAACGAGGGTGGATGGCGTCGAGTAGAGGAGGAAGTGATGCCAGAATCAAGCTGGAATGGGTGCTGAAAGACCGTTACTCGCGCATAACAAATGTGACGTGGCGTTACCCGGGCCGTGTTGTCCTTGCTCAACCCGAGGGTAACACCCCAACCCGTGAAATTTATGGACACCCGTGCTTATAAAACCCCAGGTTGCTGGGGTAAAAACCCGTCCGGGTCAGGGTGCGGGTCAGGTAATGGGCACCCCGGGGAACACCCGTGCCACTGCCTACCAACAAGAGCAAGATCAGCGCGCCAGCAACAATCAAACCGAGAGATGAGTACGCACCGGCACATCAAGGCCTCTGCAAATCAATCTTCGCAGCGGTGGCAACGCGCGATCATGGCCGACGTTGGAGGTCGGAGGCAGGGCATACACGAAGCGAGAAGTTGTCGGCACCGGCAGGGCAGGTTGGGCATCGACAAGGCAGAAGGCAGAACGAAACATGTAAGTTCCAGGCTCGTGTCATGAGGTAGAGCGCGTGGACTTACCAGTGGTCTTGTGTACAGCTTCTACATTACTCGTATCCACGGGCACATTCCAGTCGGCGATGGCGGCTAGATGACTCGATGCACGAGAAACGACTCAGATGGCTTGATGGACGTGGCGGCGGCGGCGAATGGGCGTAGCAGCATGATGGCGAATGAGTGGATTAGACAAGGTGTCAAAACAAACAGTGCGTAAGTTTAACCATACATTCTCGATAAAGTACGTCTTTGCTTACCTTGTAGTTCTTGCACCCAGCCCTCTATTTCGCTCGAATTCTACGTGTAACAAGAACACATTGGCATCAAGCTGGAAGAATGGAGACGGACATATCTAGTGGATTTAACAAGGCCATCATTGCCCCTGTGCTGTACCCCGCAGCATCGCTCTCACATCTGAGCCGGTGTTGTGTCGTTGTGTCGTCATTCGTTGGTCTTTCGTGGTTGGTGCTCGCGAGGTTAGAGAGCAATGTCGTCGAGGAATGTTTGGCGATGCAGAAAGGCGCGGATCGAGAAGCACCTTGAAACCGAATGCAATAAGTATGTGTTAATTCAACATCCAGGTCCCAGGGATAGTGCTTACCGTGCGTTTCATCGCAGGAGGCACAGTCCTTCCCTGCCGTCGACATTTACAGCCATGTGCAGCCATCCCACACACTTTCGTCCCCCCGCCTTCAATCGCTGCACCATCGTCCTCGAGTTGTCGTTGAGTCTTTGTCCGTCAGCCTTCGGCGCTCGGCAATGGGAGTTAGGAGCTGCAAAACTAACACTATGACGGTGTTGGAACGAGAGGAATCACAGTAAGGCATAGCGGATATGTACACATACAAGACATGGGCACGCGATGCAGCCTGGACGGAGGTGGTCCGCGGCCAGCGGCCAGTCGGATATGATATGGCGTCACTGGCGGAGATGGGCGAGAGTTAGGGTCGTCAGCGTGCGAGGAGGTGAGGAGAGATGACGACGATGACGTACGTTGGCCATCATGCACTGGGCGTGTGGTGGCGAATTCCACTCTCCGGTCGATCGAAGGTGGGCGGTACAGATTTGCGCATCGCTGGCTGGGCATACGAACGTGCTGGTGCCATTGGGTGGGGTGGGATGCAGACCCACATCATCAGGCTTCGACATTCTTGACGCCGTCTCCGAGAATGTTTATGAACCTTATGCATGCCAATTCTCATCCTTCGTCATCTGTCTATGCCTCGAAACCTGTCCTATGGTCGATGACAACACCCGCGGCAAGATCTTCGAGGGCGAGGAGGAGACGAGAACGTGTACCACATACCGAGAGATACGCTTGCATGGCGAGAATCTGGGGTTAAACGGGGGTCAGCAGGAACCGAGGTCGTGAGTACGAGCCTTGGTCGTACCTTTGCTATGCAATGGCGCGCTGACGGGTGGTATAGGATGAATCGTCAGTCTCTGCTAAGGTGAGCAGCAAGCCTTACTTACGTGCATGAGAACACTTGCTGACCGTAATGTGATGCTCTAGATATGCTATTATCAGTGACAAGCGGGCAGAGAAGAGCCGACAGAGGCACTTACGAGTGGGCTATGAACTCGACGTTACAGGCGAGCATGGGTGAGATCAAGGTGAGATGGACTTGGAGCAGCTAGTCCGATGACGATAGCGAAGAGGGCTCGGGAGATGAGTAGGCGAGGAGAGGAGAGGAGGAGAAGAGGGAAGAAGGGGATGAGGACATAAGGTAAATTCTCGCCTCCCTTTATAGATTTTCGAAACACCTTGTATGTAGGCTAGTGGAATGTATCAATTCATCAGTATGATCAAGGGTCGTACTGGGTCTTGGACCAACAATTCGCTAAGCGAGCGTTTGATCGGCGCTTGTCCGACCATCCATCCCTCCATCTGACTTTCGTGCACTCCTCTACTACCTTTGTTGAGCAGTGGCTACTTATTAACTGAGAGGTCTACTCAACCAATAAAGAGACAAAGTTCAGGTGAACCCAAGGTTTTTTATTCTTTTAGAGATTACATGCTAATCGCTGTCTTTCTCAAATTCAACAGTCCTACAATACCCAAAACTTGTCCTGCCTTGCTCACAGTCCCTCCGAGCCTCGACCACCAACCTGCCGAGCCAGCCAAACCATTATATCATCCAGAACATCCCTGTTAACTCCCTGAATCCACCCGAATTCACGATTAAGACGGATTCCATGCGTACACGATGCATGCCATCTCCAGTTGCAAGGAGAATTCAGCCAGGCGAAACATTCTGGCGCGATATTCTAGGCTGACAGGACCCTTGGTGGGGTAATATATGAGATCTTACATGCGTTTTTGAGGTCCCCGTTGGACGTGGATTTCAATTGGAACTTGAATCAGAAACGGGGGTCGAGGAGAAGGTGTTGTCAGTGAGTGGTTGCCATCTTCTGCGATATGTTACTCACTTGGTGGTCATTATAGGAGCACTAACCGAGCATGGTGTCTGCTTTGAGACACTGTAAGAGTGGTATTTACAGTGCAAGTGATGATCCAGCGATCTAGGCGTGTACGGTGTCCGTGAGTCCACCTTTCGATCTGCAAACGGCATGTATGTTT
Source organism: Flammula alnicola (assembly GCA_015499995.1). Taxonomy (NCBI): domain Eukaryota; kingdom Fungi; phylum Basidiomycota; class Agaricomycetes; order Agaricales; family Strophariaceae; genus Flammula; species Flammula alnicola. The sequence continues at coordinate 54,949 of JADNRV010000299.1, forward strand.
GCCAATATGTGAGTGACGGGACCCTGGACAGAATAGGAACATGATACATACATTATGAGAAGATTCTGGTTGTTTTTACGGTGTAATCGGTGTATTGGGAATGGAGGAGAGATGCTGTACAGCCGAGTTTGAGATGGAGAATGGCCATCCTGTGCATTGTCTCGTAAAATATATCAGCACCAAATGTTATAATATCATATATTGTTCCAATCGAACTTGATCTTTCTCATTTCAATTCGCTTTTGGTGTTGTTCACCTGTAGTCGCTAGTCTCATGTATGAATCCCCTATGTTATACATCGGGTTTGGACTGCTTACCACGGCCTAAGGCGCACAAACCTTTTGAAAGGCTGCCGTGGTGCCGGAAGAGATTGCAGGGTACAAGTAAATATGTATCAACAATGCACAGAAATGGCCGGCGGGCACAAAATATGGTGCTGCTCGTTGTTGGGGGCGCTTTGAGGCGCGGGCAAAAATCCAATAGCATCTATAAATATATTCTGATTTAATGCAGGTATTTGTGCGCCTCCAGGGGGGCAGGAATGGGTGGATTGGGGCCAATAGGTTTGGATGACAGTCCTATTTGGGCTGGGGCTGATAGTGATAACACTTAAAGCTTAAGTGTTCAATAAAATTTCAGACTTGATATGGCCTGGGCCACCTGGTCCTCGTTTTGCCATGTGAAGCAATGGCCCTCATTCCTCCAAGTATGTAGATAACGACATATCTCTAATTTGTTATCTAATTTTTTGTGACTTTGATAGCTTCCGGGGATACTGAACCACTCCCGACCCTCGTTTTCCGCGATTTTGTTCCTGCAAGTGCTCGCTGGTATACAATGATCGCTGGTCCTAATCCAGGAGTTTTCCAAGGACTGTATGTACCGCTCACCTTACTGCATCTCTCCACATCTAACCTCAAAATCTCTCTACTGCTTAGTCAAAATATTCCCAACAGAGCTGTCTCCAATGCGGTCATCGGAAGGCATGGCAGTGAAGAAGAAGCGCGCAAGATTTTCAATGAGGCGCTCGACAACGGTGCCGTTAGGCGGATCTCTGATGGAAGCACAGTAGTCCTCACACGCGCAGATGTATATGGAGCTTAGATTAGTTGTGCTTGGCTGTTGCATGAATGCATACGATTTCTCCCCTTGCGCCAAAGCTTTATTCGTACTAAGAATATTGGTCTATCGATATAAGTTATACTCTGCGCCATCCTCTGCCATCTCGTTGTCCAATACCACACCCAGAATCCCTCTACCGCATGTAATCCTCTTGGTCATCTCCATCACCCAATCCAAGCGAGCCCTACGCTCCTCTAAATCATTAGGCAGAGTTTCTAGCATTGGTGCCACCAGGTCATCGAGCTCAGCCACTTGCCGCTCAATCCTTCGCAGCGCAGCTCGCTTCATTGGACGTACGAACCCTTTCCCTCCTCCCTCTGCCCTTTCCAAATACCAGGAATCCACCCAGGCATCGATATGTGCTTCCACATCATGCATATATTCAGCGAGCTCAGACTTCTCCTCCGGGCATACCTCAGAGCTGTTGCAGTTGGGACAGCCAGCGTTTTCTATTTTTTCGACCTCGGGCGGTGCTTCAGCAGGTTCACCGTTCGCGCTGTTCATTTCATCCGTTTTATCTCTGGCAGCATCGTCAAGCTTTCTATAGATATTTTAGTAGAAGTCATTGAAATCATAAGTTCTGAATTTGACCGCACCGTTTGACCCGTCTCTCCTTATTGCGCTTTGCGTTCTTCCCGTTTACTGTATCTCGATGCCTGTATTTACAGTGAATATCTAGAGAAGTGATATAATCAAATATATCACTGCTCACCGTTGATAATAACGTTGATGCTTGGTCAAACCATCCTTGCCAGATTTCTTGGTCATGGTGGTACTGAGTGTAGTATGTTAAATATATATGTTTAGTTGCATGTACTGATCTATTTATTACCGACATGCAATAGATTCTCTGAGCTTCCCAAACACTATCTAATTGTAGCTAGTACATTACTCAACTATGGTATATCTTGTATATTTAATATAACGCAGCAGAGCGCACACGGTTGACAAAATAAGAGGTGTATGCGACTGATATGCGACCATCTACAGTGGTCCGACTCGTATGCGACCCGTATGCGACCATATGCGACCCGTATGCGACCGTATGCGAGCCGTAGGCACAGGCGCTAGGCCATATTACTATATTTGGCAGATCGTCAATGTGAATCTTGATCGTCCAAAAGGGGCGATCATCACATTTACCAAAAGAGGAATGTGAGCCTCCCGCGTGAACGACATGGGTTTCAAACCGGCACGGCTCCCAACGTTGTACCGCACTCAGCAAACCTGAACCGCTCAGACTAACACGCGCGCCGCGGACCTCCAACGTCGACGACATGTGCAGTGTGAGCCCTTCCCCTCCGTCAGACATGGGTGTGGCGGGGTTTTCATTCGACGATGACGGATTCACGGGGACTTGGAGTACAGAAGGGGGGACCCATGCAATGGGAGGCCCGCCAGGTATGTCAACGAACGATTTTCTTCGTGATTTCCAGTGTTAACTTGTACGCACAGCATCACCACCGCCAATGGACGAATACCGCCCATCGCCTTGCACACTCTGCTGCACTGCACCCCCCTAAGGCATACCGACCACCCCTGGCCAGTTAACGCACAACGACCGCCCCTCCCAACCCGATATCTGCGCAGCAAGTGCCCCACGCACCCTCGCTAAAGATGCTTAGTGCGGGGTGTGTGTGAACTACTAGATAATCAAGTAGTCGCTTTCAATAGACTTTGTAATGTCTATTAGAGAGATACTATCAAATCCGACTTGCTTCACTTTTAAATAACTACTTTACTACACTCAAACACCCAAATCAATGTTTAGTTGACTTAGTTCGTCCAAGGGGAGGATAATAGTTTTATAATATCGATACCTGATAGTAGGTGTGCGATAAAAGAAGGTGTTTAACTATACAACGGCTCAGGCAAGGCCTTAGGCGCGTTTATAGCCAATGGGTCGTTTTAAGTCCAATAGACTTGTGTAAATTCTGGTCTGGTACTCGGAAACTAGTGCTCTATGCACAAACTGCTAACTGATCTCGCTTTGTCTTGTTCTCCAATTGAGAAGATGGCTCTATGCCCTTTAACTTGTCTTTACTTGTCTCAAAAACTATACTTGTGGAAAGAGGCGCGCAGATGTCTGATCCGCCGACACTACAGTCCCTTAACAATGGCCAGAGGCGCGTAGACGCTTTCGTCCACCGACACTACAGTCCAGGTCCCCAGATGTCCTTTGACAAAGGGTAGGTTTTGAACAAGTCACTTAGACAGGTTCCTTGGCTTATAACTCTCTTTACTTGTCTTGGCGAATCACTTAGACACGCGTTCTCGTCTTAACAGTTCGTTTATATCGTTACTTGGTTTCTTTTTATATTATGGGACTCTCGCTTTGAAGCTACTTGGTACTTAGAGGTGAAACACTTAAGATATAATTCTTAAGCGCTTGTATCTCGTG